>JAVJIF010025783.1:0-70620 GCA_038442645.1 Agave tequilana | reverse complement strand
CACCTTTTGCTTTTGATGTAGTGAGGGCTCTCACAAGACGTGAGAGGATGGTGCCTTGGTAGTCGATGCACTTGGACATGATGGACATACTTTTGGGATGTATCACTATCAAGGAGCTTTGGTGGGACAACCACCATGTAGGAGCTTTGGAGTTGGTAACAATCTCTAAACTCCTACTTTTATGTACATGCTTTTAATTTCATATATCATATAGCATGTTCATATTTTTTGTGTGCTTCATGTGGTATTTACATGCTTAGATGTAGAATGTGTCAAACTTGCATTTATACATATATGAATATGAACTACAATTGACTCATGTATATTTGAACTTCATGCTCATTTGTGTCCACTATATGCTTATGTATAGACTAGTTTTTTGATGATTCTCTTTTATACATGTTTTGCCTATTTTTATGTTTTACTTCATGTATATGTATCATTAATTCAAATCTAATAAATATACATGTATACCCGTGAGTCTCTTGCTTTCATGCAAATACATTTAATAGACTCTTTTATACTTGGATATGTATGCATATTGTTAGCTTTGGATATACCATACATATACCTTGAAGTTATTTGAAAGAAAATGAATTTTTATGTTTTGATAAAAATAATTTTCATGTCTATTTTAAGCTTCATTATCTATTTTCATGAAAATGCCATTTACATAATCTTTGAACACTCATCTTTTACTTTTCAAGATAATTTTTGAACTTATAGGACTATGAGTGCTTGAATTTTTATGTACTTAGTATAATTCATGAAAACATATGATTTGATGTATTTGAAGGATCTTTAACTAGTTTGTCAAATCTATTTAAACTAGTTATTTGTTCTTCAAATTAGTTTATGAGACATACACATGATCTTACTATTCTTCAATCATAATTCTTTTGTGTTCTCAAAATTTATTTGATGCTTCATGATTTGAATATTAGTTTATATGTTAGTTTTTGTCAACACTAGGATTTATACTTGTACATATCGTGGGCCACAATAAATCTATTTATATTTGTGCTTGAATGCTTATTTGAACCCATGAAATGTGCTTGTATTGCTTGGTTTTGATGATACATACATTTTTAACTTGTATTCCCACTTCTTGGATTTGATTTATGATCATGTGTTTTCATTTCATGTATATGTGTATTTTGCCAAACTTTAAGATATACATGTATACCTCTTGAGTCATTTGCCTTTCATGCAAATATATATATGGACTCAATTGTGTTTTGGGATATGTGTGTATACTTTTTGTGTTGTCAAAACATACATATACTTTGAAATATAATTTTTAAAAAAAAAATTTTTTGTGGTAGATTATACAATAGATATACACTTGAACTTACCTTATGTCAATTGGTATCATTGGATCATTTCAATTGGTATCAATATATTATTCTTTTTGTATATACTCATGTTTTGATTATATGTATGTATGCTTTCAAATTCAAATTATATCAATTTCTATTGGTATTCTCTTTTCATACATATATGTGATATTTGTGCCTAGTTAAAATTGTCTTACATATTTTAAAGCACAAAGGTTATTAATGCTAAGCTAAATTCAAATCTTATTTTTCAAGTTTATGCATTAGTTTTAAATTGGTATCAATATGGCTATACTATTGATCATTTTCAAAATTGATATCAAAATTCAAAATTTGTGTTTATCAAGAGATTCAAAATTTTGTTTGATAAGAGAAATTCAAAATTTTTTGATTTGTATTGCCTATATGCAAGGAGAGCTTAACATCTCTCTTACATATAGATTCATGTTGAGTATATTATAAATTGAGGAGCTTGACAACTCTTCTTTATATGATATACGTGTGTAGGAGGAGCTTCACATCTCCTCTTATGCATTACATAATATTGTTTATGTGAGTTAGGGCTTGTCATCCCTTCTTCATGTAAATGCATATGTGTAGGAAGCTAACTTAGCGTCTTCCTCTTCATGAATGTATATCGCATATAAATTTTTATTGATTGATTTGTATTACCCCTTCTTGATCTCTTTGTTTTTGATAAAAAGGGGGAGAAAATTTGTTTGATTTGATTTCACTTTGAACCCTTTGTTGATGATTGACAAAAAGGGGGAGAAAGATTTTGAGTTTATATGCATGGTTAAGTAAGATTTATGTTTATGCATATATATTTTTGTATTGCAAATAGGAGAAAAAGATTTTGATTTATGCTTGTTGCATGTTTTTATCTTCATACTTTTGCACACATATTCATGTGCCTCATTGCCATATCTATTATTTATTTGTTATGCATGAGTTAAGGGGGAGCTTCCTTGAAGCTTTACTTTAATCCATGCATATATAACTTCATGAGTTTTGTCATCATCAAAAAGGGGGGGATTTTGGCCCAAAGGCCTATCACCCTAGTTTTGATGATGATCAACTCATGAAGTTATGTTTACTAATGATCTTGTGTTTAATTAGTGACAGATTCATTATCAAGATCTTAGTAGGTGCATAGCTCAACAAAGGATAAAATGTCAAGATTTGGAGCTAGCACGGTATGATCCAAGGAGCTTTTGGATCAAACTTGGACAAGTAAAGAATGAGAAGCCTTCAAGTGAAGACTTCAAGAAGATGAAGACTTGTGTCTAGGTATAAGATTTTGTTTTTGTTTTTAGTTAAAAATGTAAAGGATAGAATAGTGGTGGATTGCTCAAGTACATATACACACACACTCTTGATAGAATTGTTTTCATAAAAGAATTTCAGATTTAGAAAAGACTTTCATTTTGAAAAAATACTTTTTGGTTTTTGGAATTTCTTATATGCATATCTTTTATCCAAAACCATATTTAGAGCTTAATGCCAAAACATAGATATTTCATCTTAATTGTGTAGTGGATCATATCCATATACACTATGCTTTAATGAATTCAAAATATCTTATTTTTGTATCATGAAGAAGTTTGGAAAACAAGTTTTAGAAAAATACAAGTTTTCTTTTGAGCTAATATTTCCAAACTTACAAAAATAGTCCAATCTTTTATAACATGCCTTGATTTTGTGCAAGCATGTTTGTATATCAAAGTATATTGGTTAAACTATTTTTGTAGATTTTTAAGTATTTTATGGGATTTTATTTGAACCAAAAGACTTAGTTTTTAATCCCAGAAACACAGTTTTCAGGCTTCAGCTAGTCGACTTGCTATCTTTATAGTCGACTAACTCTGAAGTCGGTCGACCGGTTGGGTCGACCGACGTGCACAGACGTGCACGCCTTTGTGCAATGGAGGACGGCCGACCGGATCGGTCGACCGCTCCAGAGAGCTCTGCTCTCTGGAAATTTCGGCCGACCGTACGGGTCGACCGACAGAGAGTTCGACTCTCTGCTCCACTGGCTCGGTCGACCCGGGAGGTCGACCGTGGCTCCAACGGTCGGATTTCTGACCGTTGGCGACCCGGTCGACCGGCAGGCCTGAAAGACCCCAACGGCTATATTTTTCTGGCCTATAAATTTGGGGGTTTGGTCATTGTTTTGTAACAAGATTTTAGGAGAGCTTTGAGCCAGTTTTTCCCACTCCATTAAAAGAGTTTTTCTCCACATATTTGAGAGCTAATATTTCCAATCAAAAGGAAAGATTTTATCAAGAGTGTTTAAGTGATTTCCTTGAGTTTTTCACCATAGTTCTTTCCTTACTTTCTCACAATCACTTGAGCTATCCATTGCCTTATCTATTCATAGGATTGTGTTGTGAGAGTTTGTAATTGGTGATCAAAGTGTTTTAGATCACCAAGAGATTTCCTTTTTGTTCTTTGAGGAGGCGGACAAGTGTGTTCGCGTGGTTTAGAGTTCTTGTGTGAACTCGGTGGTTTGAGGTGCGGCCTCGGCGAGCTAGTGAGCTTGCGTGTGTACGGGACTAGGGAGTCCGAGGGCTTGTTGGTGTTGCGGCACCGGGGAGAGATCCATTGGGATCTTGCATAGTGGAAATCCTTCGTGTGTCGAAGGCGGGGATGTAGAGCAAGTGTGCTCGAACCTCGAAACAAACCCTTTGTGTTTGCGATTGTCTTTTCTCTCTCTCTCCCCCTTATTTATATCTTGCATTACTTTATTGTGTTCATCTTTACTTGCATGATATACTTGTGTGCATAATTGATATATACTTGCTTGGGTTGTTTGCTAACACTTGTATTTAACCAAGAGAGCCAACGCGGCACCTCAACCCATTCAAGGGGAATCTAGAGGAGTTTGTCCAGAGCCCTTCACGGGGAATTCCGCAACACTCTTTGGTTATACGTGGTGTTTAGTGTAAGAAGTTTTATTAGGTCATAATTGTTTTTAGCTTCCGCATTATTTGGCATTAAGTGACCATTAGATTAGCCATCACCTATTCACTCCCCCTCTAGGTGAACTTACAATTTGCAGACTTATTTAAGGTATTTATCGGACATTTATTTAATGATACTTCAGACGAGAATTCATTTAGACAATGAAGGTGGATTAAATAATATGTTACCGTAAGATTGATTTATTTGGATGTTTAGATTTATATATGGACCTAGAGTTCAACTTGAGATTTACATGAATCCTTACCATGATTTTGATCTATTACATAATATTGATTTTGATTATTAGTTGCAAGTATTTTATTTGGATATATTCACTGATAAATTATCTGAGTAATGATGTTTATTGATATCGAAGTTTGAGTTCAGAGACACTCTAGATTTCATGTAGCTTGAGAATGTACCAACTTTTAGTTATTATCTTGATTGGGATTGGAACTATTGATGATGTAACTTAAACTATAATTATATTTAGATCTTGGATTTGACTGGTTCATGATGGTACTTATACGAGTTGATATCTGAGTGACCTTATCAGTAGATTTGATTATTCTTATTGATGGTAAAACAGTTGAGAGTTTGGTTAGATATTGATGATTGATTAATTTGGAGATTTTGTATTAAAAGAATGAGATCTTGGACTTGGACTTGTTAGTAGACTCGATTGAGTTGGAGTTAACCTTGAGGAGTAGACGTATATTAGTTTGACTTGACCTGGTGGCATGTATATACATAATTGACTAGTTACTTGAATTTTTAAATCTTGTATTTGAACTTAATGGAAGTGAGACTATATGATGGTCTTAATTAAGATTGGATAGTGATATTGGTTGGATATAGATGAGTTTATATTTTATATATTAGGACTTGGATATATCGATGACTTTGAGGTTTTGAGTTGATTAAATATTTTGCCTGAATTATTCTATTCATGCCAGTAGGTTATTAATTTTCTGGATATCATGATTTACCTAATAACTATATTGTCCATGTTACCATAATTGCTGGGAAAATATTGTATACGGTGACAACACCCTCATGTTATACTTGTTACATGTCCTGTTATACGGTATCCTGTTCATTGACATTATATATCCTGTTATTCCGGTATCCTGATTACACATGTTGATGTTACCCACCGAGTTATTCCAGTGGTCTAGGTATCATGTACATTAAATGATCTTGATAATCTAAATAACCTGATATTAAACAACTTACATTTGGATTGGGGAGATTGATGGAGGAGACAACGTCTGTATTTTGGGTGGACCAAGGATATAGGTTGTGCAGCCGAAAGAGGGTTCTACTGGAAGGTTCCCGTGGGGTGACTGACACCTCGTCCTGTTCTTGTTCCTGTTATACATGTTATACATGTCCTTGATTATTTTGCGGTAGGGCCTGGTTCAGCACCAGGAGTCTGGGCCGTAGTCCCAGGTGTGTACGGGACCCACCTAAAACATGAACAATGTCTCCATCTGATCAATTTCAATAACTTAGGATCTTGATTGTCACATGTGATAGGCGTAGTATGGGATGTATCTATTACAGGTGGCAATTGGTGTTTGCTGACATAATAATAATAATAATAAACTGTTCATAATGTACTGTAATTGATTGTCTTTGTCTGATACATGTATGTATGTTGGACACCCGATGTTACACTTGACCTGATTGGACATCTGACTTTAGTACTGACTGACTCTACCCGCTTGATATATAGATTGTGATATATATGGATCGTGATAGACATCTGATTGAATACTTGACTGGACACATACTCTACTGTGTGCTATCCTCATTACTGTTTATTTACTTTATTCATGCCCTTTCTTATTCTCGTATATATAATTTCTTTATCTGCTCATACGTTATATGCACATGCACATTTCTGTTTATTCTTATACATTCACTAGGAGTTCTTACTCCCTAGGTTTGCATATCCAGATTTGTGGATATTTATTGCTGATCAGGTATTTGGAAAGGATTACATGCGTTACGAGGAGCTGAAGTCTCTCTTTACTTGATTATAGGTATTCTTACTCTTTTATTCATGTTATTTCATCCCGTTGCCATTTCTTTCTTTTATTAATCTGCTATTATTGTGTTAGATATTTATATGTCATATTGCAGTGATATTGATTTATATACGTCGCCGACTCTCGTCGCGACTCTGTTTTTACGTATTTGGGAAGCGGGGCGTGACACCTACTAGGTATCTTATATGTCCCATTTTCGCTTCATTAGAAGCCATGCTTAGAGTGTCTACTGCATTGTATTTGCATGTTGCACATGAAGATATCTCTAGACAGTTGTCAATAATAATAATAACTACAAAGTTTTTGCATTACCATATAGTGTATCACATGAGTTTGCAGTGAGATTGAGATGATAGTTACAAGTCACCCTGAGGTTGTGAGAGACGTTTGACATATAGACTTCTCTAAAGTTCTAAAGAGGTTTGCTTTCATCACCGATGAGTTGAATGTCCCATGGGATCCTGATATCATATCAATTTTCAGCATGGATGATTAACCTTGATTGCAGCCTGTGTTTTATTCGAGTGATCATCATTTGCAGCCGGCTCGTCACGAAGACCTTCTCCACCTCCTTTATCGTGGTTTCCATGTGATTCCCTAGTACTAGAGCTGCGACCACCATCTTGGCCTGATTGATGCGAGATGTGGTTCAATTCTACCCGGTCATGCCTGCTATCTGTTACCACTGTCTTCACCGGAGATGAATGCTTTTAAGACCGGCGAGTGATGGAGATCACTCTAGTTATTGTTTAGTAGTTTTTTTAGTTGTTTTGTTTTATTTAATGTGTTTTTTAGTCCCACATCGATTATGATGGGAAATCTTCTTTGTCGGAGCTTAAAGAAATAGATGAATTAATTTAAACTTTTTTATTGAAGCATGTTTATTTGCTTTCAAAAATGAATCTTTGCATGGTGATGTGCATAGTGAAAGAGAGATCTCTCGGGTGCTGAAGCCAAAATCTATTTTTATCTTCTTTCCAAATCTATTTTTATCTTCTTCTTTCTTCCTCTAAAACCCTAATTTCTTTGTCTCTTTATCTTCTTCTCACCTCCGTTCTACATCAGCGCCTCTAATTAGTATTCCACTAGGGTTGGCATCTTGGCAACATTCTTCAAAAACAGCACATGATAAATATACAGACATGATCAAGATGTTTAATTCATGTTTGCTAAAATTAATATGATAATCCTCTAAAAAATAATATGATAATATGGGGGAAATCAGTAAATAACATATATTCAGTTGGATTACAGATTTTTCAATTAAATATTTGATCGAAGATATTACACTTATTTGCCACTGAATAATTCCAAAATTGTTTGTTCTTTTATTTTTGAGAATATCTTTGCCTTTTATGCTTAATGTCTGAAATATGATGATATAACTGCAAAAATTTCAACAAATATGTGTACAGCCAGTATTGTACATATAAACTCTATAACTAAATATTAACTCCAGATTATAGATTTAACAGCTTTTCACCACAAAGGTTAACTTTAGAATCCGTAAATCCGTACCAGCATTATACTTATTATTTAGTGCTACATACTGACAGTTAGAAATTGACCAGCATGAATCTAATATGTTGAATCCAGATGAAGGATATGTTAATTCCTATGTCTAGTTAACATAATCTCCACCATCCACATCCCATTATAATGCAAAGTTTCACAAGGAATAACTGATATGATATCCCCAATCTATGTTGGTCAAAGTGCTTGGAAAACGTTTGAATCTTTGTTATTACTTGATATATATATATATATATATATATATATATATATATATATATATATATATATATATATATATATATATATATAACTCTTCATATCCTCTATTGCTCCAACTTCCTTTAAATTTGTTAGTTCTGTTGTTTACTTCATAAAATAGATGCTGGACAGCCTTCGCCCGCTGAACATTTATGAAATGTGTTCTACAGAATGGGGCTTAACGACCAGGTTCATACTAGTACCTAAAACTTGCATTTGAAGTCATTCATATATTTGTTACCTTCCTATAAACGGCAAGTTGTTGGACTACAGGATATAGTTGCATTATCAGGTGCACATACACTGGGAAGGTCTAGAGCAGAGCGCAGCGGTTGGGGAAAACCAGAAACAAAATACACGGTATGTTTCTCCTAGTGTTTTCATTATCTAATTTCATTTCAACTAATAATTTTATTGGACACATCTGATGAAGAAATGGGATAGTATCTTTCCCCTCTTCCCACAGCTATATCCAGTGGTATCTTGCAAACCAAAGAACAGAATAATTAGCACTATGCCATGTTTATGCATGCATTTAGTATTCATAGTTTATACTTTATACTTTATACCATGTACCGCTCCTCCTAACTGTAATAATTTGTGAAGAAATTGTCTAAAGTTATTCTTATCAAAGCTTGATGGTTATGGTTATTCCCATTCATTTTCCAAACCCTTGGGAGAGCTGATGCTCAAATTTCGGCTCATGTAAGCAACTATTGGTGTCGGCATGGAGTCACCTGCTCCTGAGCAAGCAATGCATTTAGTATTCGTATTCTATCCTCATTTTCATCCTTATGTATCTTCATCTGCCCTCTTTATCGCATGGCATGAGTGTGGAACCTGGAACTTATGCTCACAGAATATTTTCTGTCAGAGCTTTCTTTCTGCCTAGACTTTGAGTTTCATATTGTGAAATCTTGTTCTTGGTGTTAGAGAACCCAGCATTTCACACGTTCCATTTGCAAGATTTACCCATACCGCAGAGCAGTGTTCTAAAAATCGGTTTCATTATTCGTGCGGTCCAACACTGAATAATGATTAATCGGAGATTAATCGGGGATTAATTGTTTTTGAAAATTTTAATATATTTAATTATATTTATACACAACTACATATGAATATATACAGTTAATTATTGAAAATACCTAAATATTATATAAGACAATATCTAGATGTGAAGGTATAAACCATGATATGATGAACAAGACAATATGAATAAATAGTAAAAAAGAAAAAAGTAAAAGAACTTATCTCTTCACATTAGTAATCTAAGATTTCAAATTTTGCAACATAAATATAAATCAAAGAACTTTCTTGCAAAATAAGATAAATAAAAAAATTAGTCATTTATCAATCAAAATAATGAGTTTTAAAGAATGATGGAGAAAGATTGCTAAATAAGTTAATTTGAAAAATAATTAAAAATAGTAAAACATAAGTATCACTTTATGCAAAATATACAATAATAAAATATCATAATTCATCTACTATTTAATAAATAACAATTTATCTACTATTTAATAAAAATCATTATCAAATCATCAACATCACATTATAAACTACTTAGCGATCCAACACACACAAAGTGATAAGTTTTTCAAATAAAAAACATATGAAATATCTAAATGATTAATCGGGGATTAATCGGATTAATCGGATTAACCGTGCATTAATCGGGGATTAATCGTTTTGGACCCAATTAATCGCTCGAGCGCATAATCAGAGCGATTAATGTAATATTAAGCGGGCTGCCACTGAATAGGATTAATGGACCGATTAATCGGCCGATTAATCCGATTTTTAGAACAATGCCGCAGAGTGCATAAACAAAATGGATCACCACTTTTGGCTTCTGAAACCAACCTACTAATAGATTTCATATATAATTTTCCATCTCATGATGAACACGTAGCTATGACATGCATTCAAAATACAGTTTTGAATCAGCAGTGAACTCATGCATTTTGTTTGCATATGTCAGAAAGAGGGACCTGGAGCACCTGGAGGACAGTCACGTACAGTGCAGTGGCTAAAGTTTGATAATAGCTATTTCAAGGTAAGATATCTCTTTCCCTGAGTTGCCTCTAAATCCATCATATAGTTAGTAGATTGGAGACTAAGTTGTCTTGATTCAATTAGGATATCAAAGAGAGAAAGGATGAAGATCTGCTCGTTTTGCCTACTGATGCTGCTTTATTTGATGATCCATCTTTCAAGGTAAACAAACACAGACCGCCAACTCCATTTTCATAACTTACCAAAGATTATGAGACTTAATTCTGGACAATTCTTCCTGTCTGCTAGGTCTATGCTGAGAAATATACCGAGGATCAAGATGCATTCTTCAAGGACTATGCCGAAGCTCATGCCAAACTCAGCAACCTAGGGGCCAAATTTGATCCCCCCGGAGGTATGTCATCGGATGATGTTATAATCTTTTCACATTCAATTATTTCCATTAATTTAAACTACGGGAAGAAGAAAGGATGCATTCAGAGTATTAATCACATAAAAATTCTTGAGCAGGGCCTCTCTATAGATGATCCAGTACCTGAGAAGTTCTCTGCAGCAAAGTATTCTTCTGGCAAGGTAGGATTTCTATTATATAAGGCATTTCTAATACCCTCATACTTTTCGTATTTTTGAAGATCTAATAGCATGTTGTATTAGGTCAGCTTCATGTTAAATTAAATTCATGTGCGCTACTTTCATGACTTGCAGGCTTAAGAAAAAAACCAATGAATCGTCTATTCTTCTTCTGCTGCGTCCTTTTAATAACACAAGATGAAGCTTTTTTCAATAGTGTGAAGTCATGAATTTTGGACCCTTAGATATAATGAGAAGTAATGGAAATAAACCTAACTTTTATTTGAATTATTGTGGAGAGAGCTGTCCGAGGCTATGAAGCAGAAGATTAGGGCAGAGTACCATGCGATTGGAGGGAGCCCAGACAAGCCTCTCCAATCCAACTACTTCCTCAATATCATGATATTCATTGCTGTCTTTGCTCTTTTGGCATCTCTGGCTGGAAACTAAGTACATTTTGTATTAGAGTTTTTATTTTTCATGATCTCCATTCTATCTTTTGGAAGTGGGAATGATGTGAGTTCACTTTCAGTGACCATGCACATGAAAGAGATTGCTTTTTGATTTGCATTTCTGAGAACTATCAAGATCTATGCAAGTTCATTGAGGTCAACACATGGTAATTAATGTTTTTGGTTGAGCTTAATGGCTTACAGGTCTGGCTAGTTCGCATCTGATCCACATATCGTTTGTATCGGTTTCACTAAATAATAATGTTTCTGGGAGCAGAGGGTTTCAATTTAGTACTTGAGCAATGAAAAAATGGACCTATTTGGGGTCTGTTTGGTTGTCGTAACTGGTCGTAATTCGTAGTTGTAATTGGTAAAGTCTTTTACAATTGTAAATGAGTTACATGTATGTAAATTTTACGGTGTTTGGTTGGTAATATAAAATTGTAAAGTGGGAAAGTGTATTGTACTTTACGGTGTTTGGTTGTCGTAATGTATAAGTCGTAAGTGAAAAAGTTGACCACAAAATTAACTATTTGGTGATTTTAAAAGTTTTAATACTGCAAATAAATATTAAAAAGTTAAATATTAAAAATTTTTAATATAAATATAAAAAAATATTACAAATTTGTATGACCACAAAATTAACTGTAACTAGGCTGTAAGTGAGTGATAACTGGGTTGCAAGTGAGTGTGAGTTGAGTTAGCAAGTCTTTTACGAATTACGGTCCGAACAAACGCCGTAATTGTAATTGGGTAGTAAGTCATTTACGAATTACGGAGTTTTACGCGAAACAAACGGCCCCTTGGTGCAGCAATTTGTGGATCAATTTCTAAGCTTTAGAACTATTGGGAGTTTACAAGTAATTAATCATAGGTTTGCTGTAGAATTAAAGTAATGATTGCTACTTAACCCAGGGATGTGTGGCCTTAAACTAATTTAGTTGAGGCAAATGATTTTGAGGTAAAAGCTTCGGTTGTGGTTCTGTTGCATTGTTTTGAGATCAAGAATTCCTAGGACAAAGAAAACATTTTCAGAGGGCAACAAATTAATATGTTCAGTCTTCGGAGAGTTTATATGAAACATTCATAAATTCTTTTAATATGAACATAGAACTATATGAAACATTCATAAAATTTGGTGTGCATATCTCTTCTGTTTCAAAAGTGTATTTTGTGATGCAAAGGGAATTGTTAAAGGCATCACCTTCGTGTGATAAGGGGGTCACAAGTCCCGTGCTCATGATCGTCTCAATTTATCGAGAAATTTTCTTCTGTCTCTGGGATTTTCACCTCATTAACAACAGCAAATTCCTCGGTCAGTATTATTGGGTATTTCCTTGTAACATCTTACATAACTTAAGCAAAACATATTACGCGACATAAGAAGCACACAATACGGTACTCTATGAAAACCTAATCATCCTTTTTCGTTATCGTAAAACTTCTGCAGCCATGATTGCGCGAGCTTAAATTGCATCATCGGTACATCTTGCCTTCCTACCTAAATTTCATGACCAAACACGGTATCTTTTCCTACCGATCTACACCATCTCTCATTTTCTATTTTCTTGCCAAGACGATAATCTTCTTAGTCCCTACACGCAACATTTCTCTTTAGTCCAGAACATAACACCAACTCTTAACACTGCTGGTATCAAGTAGGTAGGCAGTTCAGAGAAGAAAAAAGAGAATGACCTCAACAATGATGCAAGACACTGGCTCAGATGTGAGCAAAGTCATAATCACTGTGGACTCCATTTTTGGGCACACTAATTATCAAACAGGAGTGTAAACTAGATTGCTTGCCCCTCAAGTCACAAGTTAGTTGTTCTCTTGGTCATCCAATCAAGAAGCATAGGGTTGCTTTCACAAGGCTTCATCAAGATTCAAGAGCCGGTCACCTGCCAATAACCAATTGGCTGTCTTAAAGCCAGCACATAACTAATCACAAACAAATTGACACATGATTGGCCTTGATCACAAATGCTAATCTCTTGTGTTTTTTTTATACTTCAAACTGTACATATTCAGGATGGGGCAATGGCAAATGTCAGAATTTATGGAGGCATAACAAGTGATTTTTCTATCACAATTGGATTGCATCAAGGATATGCAATGAGACAATTCTTATTTGCCATAGTGATGGATGAGATTACTAGATCTATTGCGGATGAGATACTGTGGTGTATGCTATTTGCTGATGATATTGTCCTAATCGATGAGACGAGAGCTGGGGTAAATGCCAAATTAGAATTATGGAGGCAAACTCTAGAATCTTGAGGTTCTAGATTAAATAGGATCAAAACAAAATATATGGAGTGCAAATTTAGTAAACAGGGAATCCAAGATTATACTATTGTGACACTAGACGGATAAGGAATACTGATAAGTAATCATTTTAAGTACTTGGGTTCTATTATCCAAAAAGATGAGTAGATCAATAGTGATGTCAACCACAGGAACCAAGCCGCTGGTTGAAATGGAGGAGCGCAATAGGGGTTTTATGCGACCGTAACATTTCGTTTTGGCTGAAAGGAAAGTTTTATCCGACTGCTATTAGGCCAGCTTTGTTAACGGTACAGAATGCTGAGTTATAAAGAGATATCATGCCCAGAAGATGAGTGTAGCGGAGATGCGCATGCTCCATTGGATGTGTGGTAACACGAGGAGATATAAGATGAGAAATGAGGATATTCGTACTAAGATAGGCGTAGCTCATATAGAGGAGAAGATGAGAGAAAACCGCCTACGATGGTTTGGGCATGTGCGACGTAGACCTACAGATGCGCCAGTCTGACGAGTAGAGCGTATCAAATTAGGACAAGTTAAAGAGCACAGGGGAGACCGAAGAAAACATGGATGGAGGTGATACGACAAGACATAGAGGCTAAAGGTCTCAATGAAGACATATTGCTCGATAGGAATGAGTAGAAAAAGCTGATCCATATGCCCGATCTGGCCTAATTCTCTTTTGGTTCATGCAGCCTACCCCAAATACCTGGAACAAATGACTTAGTTGTTGTTGTAAACTGTACATATTCACTGCATTATGGAGTTTACAGCTGTATCTGAATAGAACATTGAACAACAACACACAAAAAGAGAGTCTCTGCTCTGCTTGTAACAAATGAGATCAAAGATGGATACATTTAATCATACAAAAGATTATAATGTTTGTTTCTTCTGATTTCCTCCACTTCTCTTGCAGTAGGGGAGGTGTGTACCTCCTCGTATACGGAATCTCTACAACATGAGGATAGGTCCTGAAGCAAATCAAGAGCTGGGCCAAAACAGAGCGAAGAACAGGGCGATGATATTACCACTGAGCAGTGCACGTAGAACCTTTTGTTTCTTTGGTGTGTATGGTGGATATCTAGCGTTAGCTTCGCCACCAAAGCTACGAGAAAACACAGCTTTCTTGTGACTAAATGCATCGAACGAGAACTTCCCATGGTATGCCCCAGTTCCGCTATCTCCCACCCCACCGAATGGTAAATTAGGGTTTGCAAGCTGCATTTTAATATGGGAACACAAATCGTTACTTCAACTTATGTGACCAATATGATGCAAATGTACATGGATGGTCATGTGTTCAGATTTCACAGACACCAAAATTATGCATGTACAATTAGGCTTTCTTTGTTTGCATTGAAAGTGAGCAGAGTTAAGGGGAAATAATAATGCAATTATTTCTCTCATTTTCAATTGGAAGATTAGAGATGTCAAAGGTGAATAATAGACCGAAATTTCAAATCATGCATTCGCATTGAAAGTAATCAAAATGAAGGGAGATAGCAGAGAGATAATGCAGCCTTTTTCTCTCATTTTTCACTTGATAAAATGGGAAGATTTTTCCAGAGACATCAAAGAAAATATAGACCAAACTCTCTAACCACTAAATGAGACACTTACGTGCAATATTGTGTCGTTGACGCACATTCCTCCAGCAGATACACTCTCCACAAACATCTTTTCTAGCTTCTTGTCCTTGGTAAAGAGGTATGCAGCAAGAGGCTTTGTTCTTGAGTTTATTACATCAAAACTATCTTGGATCTTGTCAACCTACACAAATCAAACATAAAATATCTCAGTAAGCTTCATAAATGTATCAGATAATATGGGGGCAACTATACTGCAATTAAGGAAAAATTATCTACTTTTTTTTTTTGAATTTTGTTTGTGCGAGATTCTTACAGTGACAATTGGAAGCAGTGGACCAAAAATTTCCTCCTTCATAATCAGTGAATCTTCTGGAACATCCAACAAAACAGTAGGAGCTATTCTTCTGTAATGACAACAGTATAACGTTAAATGTGCACCAGATTTTCTTTCATTATTTACTTGTTTGTAAAAATGTATGCATCTGAATTAAAACAAGGAAGGAAAGACATAAAATTGCTTACAGGAGTTTCTCATCCCGCTGGCCCCCAAGTACAATCTTGTTAGAAACCATATCATCATCCAGGAGCCTTGTCAAACGTGCAAAATGGTTCAAATTCACAATGCGAGCTAGATCTGATGACTCCAATGGATTCTTCCCATAGAATTTCTCCAGAGTAACTTTCAGAGCATTCAACTAGTAGAAATCAAAATAACTAATAAGGTCAGAATGATGCCAACAGATAAAAGGTGTCACCAGCTTCCTATGCGAATGCCTACCAGCTCGGGAGCAAATGATTTTGTTGTTATGATATAGTCTGGAGCTATACAAGCTTGACCACTGTTGCATCCCCACTTCCCGACTGCAATTCTTTTTGTTGTAACCTTGAAAGGAAATGGCAAGACCGAATCAACTTGCAGCTGACCAATTATCAATTTAAATTTGTCCTTTAACAAAAAAAAAAAAAAAAAGAATAATACTTTTAAGTCGATATTTGAATCGACGATGACAGGAGATTTTCCTCCGAGCTCCAAGATTACAGGCGTTAGGTGCTTTGCAGCAGCAGTCATCACAATTCGGCCTACTCTTCCATTGCCTGCACAGTTGCAAGGTGTACCAGATGAGCAGCTGTCAGAGAAACTTAGTTTAAATTTGATTTTATAATCCAAAATTATTAAAGAAAATTTAGAACTATTGGTATGTTACAAGCAATTACTCAAAAGTTAACAAACCATACCCAAGCCATTTATTTAAGCTCTACAGATCCCAAAGGGGAAAGAAAAGCATAAGCCAAAGTACAGAAACAAGTATATTTGTAGGATATGTACATATCTGATTTTAGATAGGAGGCTAGGATCTATGTACCAAAAAATCAGTCATGCCACTTGAGACCAGCAGTCCACTAAGCCATTAAAAAGTGGAGATAAATAACTAATGTCAAGGTAGATAATATCACCATTCAGGTTTGCTGTGATTGTTTGAAGGGCTCAAAGTATGCATTAAGGAAGAAATTCTTTTTATTTTATATGTACTTCTGAGAAACATCAGCATCTAATGTGCCCCCTGCTTTTATACAAATAATTAATGTATGAAGTGATCTAAAACCCATTAAATTTGGTTTCAATCCAGTGTGCAACTAATAGGAGTATTCCTCAAATATGGCTTCCAAGTTCCAACTGACCCAAAGAACATATCAACGTAAGCTGTTATGAAAAGCGCCTGATATGTTTCCCTAGAAAAGTTAGTTGTGTGACCTGACAGGCAACCTGTATTCACAATTTAGGAGGTAACCAACTATTCTACCTGTACAGCTAGCAGTATTACATAAAATTTAATAATATATACTAAGTTTCTGTTATTTTCCAGAAGCTATCATGTGTTTAAAATTATGCAGCAAACATCAACAGAGACACTGAAGCTTAAAGATAGCACATGTACAAATCATCTAGAGATCACTGATAACTATCACAAGAAAAATTCAAAGTTATGGCACTGCAACAGCTTCTATTCATTCAACGGGAAAAAGTTTTAATTAGGATGTATATGAAATGTAAGGTATGGAGTTGGGCTTATCTCTGAGATAAGAGAAACAATAAATTGATCGCTGAAGCGCTTTACCATACTTCTTGAGTCGTATGACTCCAATTACTCAATTAAGCATCAAATAAATTTAACAGAGAAAAAGTTTCAAGCTAAGATATGTAAAGTTAATACAGCTGATAATATATACATTGCATGCATATCATACTCTTGATTGTGGTAATATCTTGGATAGGCTCTGAACAAAACTTAGTCAATGCTACACATCATTTGAGCAAGTTTCACTTATCATGTCATGGCACACTTTTGAGCTAATATTAACAGAATATTGACTATGTTGAATGGGAAGGCAACAAGATAAATGAGAGAGACCACTAACGAGGACTATGGTCGCAGTAATTTATATGACCAGGGATTTAAGTGTAGAGGAAGATATTGCTACAAGTGAGATTAGAAATGAAACCACTCGATATGCATTATTATTCGACTATCCTGAGGCAAAGGCAGTAAGTAAGGACCTGTGTAGAATATTTTATCCCACTTTTGCTCTAAAAGTGCAGTCGTTTCTGCTACGGCGCCCTCAACCACTTTTATACATGAGCTGTCTATGTAACCTGGCAACAGCTTTGCAAACAATGATGATGTTGCTGGAGCAATTTCTGATGGCTTTAGAACAACAGCATTACCGGCTGCAATGGCTCCAATTACCGGTTCAATAGACAACACTGGAAAAAAGGAAAAGTGAATGAAACTTTTAGTAAAATTAATCTCAATTCATGAACATAAACAGATTTAAGCTGCAGTTAAATTTTATTGCACTTGTCCATAGCAAGAGACCAGAAAAAGATCATACTGTCAATCACTACAGAGACTTTAGATAAGTGATGAGGGGGCCAGTTAAAAAATACAGTGCTAAAATAACTCGTGTAGAAAATAGAAATAGGATGGACCCTGCATTTTGGCTACTTCAGAAATTGGCAGTTCATGATCTGAAACAGTCTACCGATCATTTCCCATGCCTTTTCCTCAAATGAATGACCACTTTTGTAACCACTCGTACTACCAGCATCCTTTGTAGGTTATATTGGGTGCATTAACTCTAACCTTATCATCAGGGTTCTATCCACATTCATGATCCATCTTGGTGCACCTAAAACCTTCACTATCATGCATAAGTGTGAACTTATTTTTATTTGAAGAATCCATATGATTAGGTCTCCTTGTTGTGTTATATTTACATGTCACTGCATTTACCATGTCATGAATACATAAAAATGCCATTGCAGCCACATGTGTATGTAAATACACAGGAATGCATGCACTTGTGGGAAGAAGTGCACAACATATACAGAGGCACATGCCTGTGTGCATCAGCCTGTGTGAGCACACAAAGTGCATTTCTGCAAAAGGAGTAAGTGTATGGAACTTTTATTCAAAGGTTGAGAACTGAATGACCTCCAAACGAGGGCTCAGAAAATTTAGTCCTGATAACGTAATTAGTCTTGAGATTCAATAACTGCAGAAGGTGCAGATTATATCTCTTCGAAAACTATTCAGAAAGAAAAAGAAAAGTAAAATGTCAAATGATAATTGATAAAAGTTCATATGAATATGATCTAATGATTACAGAAGACTAGGGTATAGATCCTGTTTAGCAACATCATGAAATATATCTGTATAAAAGCTTTAGCTTCTTGCAGGGGAGGAAGATTGAAAAACTCTTGAAGATTTAAATTGAAACACACTAGGACCTATATTAAATTCACGTATCAGATCACCACTAGCTTCAAAAACTACTTTGGGTGAATAGCTGACCATATGATATGGAAGGATAAACCAGATACATACGGAAGGGGTAGTTCCATGCTGAAATGATCAGCACAACACCGAAGGGCTCTGGGACAATATTTGCAGATGATGGAAAAGTTGTAATTGGAGCTGCTACCTATACAAAATCCAAATATTACTAGTCGATAAAAGTTAGCAGTTCATATTATATATCAATACATGAAGACTATTTTCCCAAAGCTTCCTTAAAAAGCACAAATAGTTTGGTCATACCTTTTCCGGTTTCATCCAACTTTTTAACTTCTTCAGAGTATGTGTACATGCAGCTTTTGCCATCGAAATCTGCAATTGGAAAATAAGGTCAAATTACAGAAAAATGTACATGTGTGTAGGAGAACAATTAACGACATTCTTGCCTCAAGAGAGGCCTTTAGTTCAATCTTGCCTCAACCAATTTATAGCGAGGCATTATCATGGTGGAATGGCCTCACCTTAAAATTCAAAAAATAATTAATGATATGCTTCAAGTTTAAAATTTTATGGTTAAAATGATTCAGCTCAACATCGGAATTAATGCACTGAAGGACCAATTTGTGAGGACCACACATACGAAGTACGGTATTTTATCACTATGTTTATTTAAAGTAATGAGATCTGTTAAGCAATTCCTGTCCAGATTAACTATTTTCTTTTCTACTCTTAAGATACCGCAAGCAAGGATCAAACTCGGAATAAGCCCAAACAATTAGTAAACCAGCAACATTTAAGCCTATACAATGGACATACTCCCCTTTCTCAGTTTAGACAGCAAGATAAATCTCAAACCACTCACTTTGAAGGATACTGCACAAAGTCTAGACAAAAAGATAAAGGTATTTAGAATCAAAGAAAATAGATGTTTAATGTAATGTAGTTATCTATAGAGTTTCCAGTTATCTGATAGCATAGCTTAATTCAATAATCTAACATAACAAACCCAGCAATAAGAATAACTCCTATATACATGACTTCTCTCTCCACTGCTTTCCTTGATTTAGAAAGCAGCATAAAATTCCACAAATTTCCATTACTTGACAGGTAGGAAACCCATCCAAAAACAATAGAAATCTAAACCACTAAAATCACCTACGAGTAGGCAAAATATTTTATTTTTTGAGAGAATAAATTTGATAAAAAGTCTGTTTTATAACAAAATCTTCTGTTAGAGATGCATACGTCAGAGCTTACTCCATCCCATCACTCAAAAGCAAACAACTTTTGAGTCCATGACTCCAGATAGCATGAAATCAACAGAGTTCATTCCTTTGTTACAAATTACTTAAAACATGGAGATTAATAAATCACATAAGAAATCAGCACTGAAAAAAAACTAATGTTTTACACAACGAGTCACTAGTAATCAAATATAATATCACAGTCCCCTATAGTGATCAATTTTTTTATTAAATAGAAAACCATAAATTGGGTTTTATTCCATCCCCAGTTAACTTTCGAATCCCATTACCTCTACCACTATAAATCCACACAAAACATCAAAAAAGTTCTCTCCTTTATAACAAAACCTCAACAATCAACAAACCCATCAACTGGGCACGACCCAAATCAGAAGAAGAAGAAGAAGAAGAGACCTCATGGAGAAAAGACTCGAGCTGGGGCTTGGCGAGATCGGAGAAGAGAGCGTCCATGATGTCTGCCTCTTTGTCCTCTATCATCTTAACGAGGCCCTTCAATTGGGCGGACCTCCATTCGAAAGTCCTTGTCTTGCCCATGTTGAAGCTCTCCCTCAGCTCTCTCACCAGCAGCGCAGCGTCCAGGGGCTGCATCTGCTCCTCCCTCTTGCCCACGTCCCCCATGGCGGTCGGATCTCAGATTGGAGAAAATGAGAAGGGGGTTGTTGCTAAATAGGGAGGAGTGAGAGGGACTAACAAGTAAACGATCGGAGAAAGCGAGGAGCAGAGCAGAGGTTGGGGCAGTCCAGGGAGAAGAAAAAGGAGAAGAGCGCGTCACGACGCAATTGTCCTTCAATTCAAACCGTTAGGTTGTGTTTGTTATACCAAATGTGAATATAATTTTCAGGTATTAAATATTTTGTCAATATTATATTATACTGTTTGATATATGAGAATCTAATATTTTTATACTTGATACCCTGTATTAATTTCAAAAAATTTTATATTTATAAAAATATTTTTACACATCATTTCTGTGAGAATAAATTATCTAAATATAACGTCAACAATGTTTAAATAGTAGCAAAAGTCGTAATTTAAAATATTAAATAGATTTCACATAAATATTCTAATAAACTGTGTTAGCACTTGCAAGTATTTCACAACACAAATCAACAAATTATAAGAATTCAAAGTGACGACTAAGAAGAAAAATTAAAACAAAAGTTCATCATAATAAAAAAATAATATTCAATTTTTAAAATTTAAGATCTCTGACAGAATATTTATAAGTTACTAGTAGGTTATCCTTTTAGAGATTTTGAATTTTAGAAATTGAATATGACTTTTTTAATTATGATGAACTTTTGTTTTATTTTTCTTCTTAGTCATCGCTTTGAATTCCTATAATTTGTTGATTTGTGTTGTGAAATGCTTGCAAGTGGTGAAACAATATATTAGAATATTTATGTGAGATCTATTTAATATTTTAAATTAGTCGACTTTTGCTACTATTTAGATGACGTTGTGTTTAGATAGTTTATTCTCACAGAAATGATGTGTAAAGAGTAATTTTATAAATATAAATTTCATGAATTATTGCAGAGAACCAAATATGGGAATATTAGATTCCCTGAAACACTCAGATTATACCAAACAATGTAATGCAATATTCTCAGAAATTTAATGTCTGAGAATTATATTCCTGAGAATTTAATATTATAGGAGAATTTCACATTCCGCATACCAAACACAACCTTATAGTAATTATGTAACGGTCCCAGTTAAAAATTTTCCATTTAACCATACTTATCTCATATAATCCAAGCGTGGGACCCATCAAGGTACAATACTTCCAACATAATCATCAAAACTCACTACAATACATCAAAATTTTCACTAAAGATAACATGTATGAACAACTCGAGACATATCATACTAACACATGTAGTTCGCTAATCCATAAAAACACAGTCTACATTTATCGTGTCAAAATATGTACATACATGTAAGGATCTAACACTAGGTCCTAATAGAATTACAAGTCAAGAGTAACACTTACTAAAAGTATGCATGTTAATACAAAGTTATATACATAACAAAAGTAACATCTAAACAGTGGTTCTGGTGGCGCTTGTCCCGCACAACTGCCCTTAAGCGGGTCCCTTGCCCTTGTCCAAACCTGTAGGTGGAGTTAGAATAGAGTGAGCTTGACGGCTCAGTGAGTAAAACAATAACTAAACATGCCTATCAAGTAGGTATACATGGCTAAATTATCTGATTGACATGTGTGTCGATATACTATTTTTGTAGGATCTTGTAATTAGCCATGAGCCAAAACAAAACACAGTAACAATGCCTTATTAGTCGACTAGGCCACCCTATAGTCGACTAATACTCACTGTAAGTCGACTAATATGAAGCTATAGTCGACTAACTCTGCTTCACACGCACCTGCTACTTTACTAGCAGTCAAGAATTTATGTAGTCGACTACCCTCCTTGGTATAGTCGACTAACTCAAGTACTAGTCGACTTGAAGTTCCCTATAGTCGACTAACTCTGGATCAGAAATTGTGTTACTCTCTGGATGTCACCTATAGTCGACTACCCTCCTTATGTAGTCGACTAATCCACAATATTAGTCGACTAGTAGTTGACTCAAGTCGACTAAAACTGTCAAAAACGGATTGTCAACTTTCTGTTTTTACTCTCTGTATCTGGGATTAGTCGACTACAGTCTGTTTGTAGTCGACTAATCCTGCTATATCAGCAGTTATCTGCCTAAAGTATCACACCTATAGTCGACTAATTCCGGACTTAGTCGACTAATCTACTTAAAAAGTGCCTGTTAAGAAGTCATTTCCAGATTTGCTGTTAAGGGTTTATACATGAATATAACATAGGACTTATATCATAGTGACAACCACATACATACACATAATCTCCCCTTCTACGCCTCCGGTTCAACCCGGTCCCTTCCTCCGATACAATACATATAATCTCCCCTTCTACGCCTCCGGTTCAACCCGGTCCCTTCCTCCGATACACACAAATATATATATATAATCTCCCCTTCTACGCCTTCGGTTCAACCCGGTCCCTTCCTCCGATACACTCATGCCATCATATAATATCAATATGCAAAACATGTAATAAAATCATGGATTCATAAACAACATGAGTAATACTTGCGGAATTGAAACACATGAACCCAAGACATACATGAGGTCAAATACTTGTATATCTCTTACACTTATTTCATTTCCTACTTATTTCTACTCATCATGTTGTTAAGATTAGCATGTTCTACTCACACTTGAAGTAGTATGGCCTGATTTTTGTTGTTGTTGCTGTTAACTTGCTGCTGCTGCTGCTGTTGTTGTTGTTGCTGCAGTTGTTGTTGTTGCTGCAGTTGTTGTTGTTGTTGTTGCTGCAGTTGTTGTTGTGAAAGGGAGAGAGAGAGAGAGAGAGAGAGAGTTTGTGAAGAGGGAGAGGGTTTGTTGATGAAAAGTTTAATCCTCTTCATCCCTTCTATTTATAGTCTTTTATCCTCCCATAATAATGTGCCAAGTGTCCCTAAAACATCCCATCAAGTTTAATTCACTCCATAATCAACTCCATGCCTCTCCCCTCTCCATGGAGTACAAGCATGGGGGAAATAGTGATAATGTTGACTTTGGGGCATAATTCTTATACGTATAAATACTTACGTATACACTTGTATATACGTATCCGTATAATACCCGTATAATGCATATGGCTTATTAAGACATCATGCATGCATACTAATACCATTACCCTTATAATTATTTAGGACAAGAAATGCTTTAATTAAGGTAAGTGTTACATTCTACCCTCCTTATGGAAGTTTCGTCCTCGAAACTTAACGTACCTTGAAACAAATGTGGATGGGCCTTTCTCATCTCCTCCTCCAGCTCCCAAGTGGCTTCCTCTATGTTTTGATTTCTCCATAAAACCTTGACCAAGGAAATATTTTTGCTTCTCAATTGCTTTTCTTTGCGATCAAGAATTTGTACTGGTTCTTCCGCGTAAGACATATCTTCTAGTATATGCAGGGGTTCATCGGAGATGACATGATCAGGGTCGGGCACATACTTCCTCAGCTGAGATACATGAAATACATTGTGCATCCGTTCTAAGGCAGGGGGTAGGGCCAAGCGGTAAGCAACTGGTCCAATTTTATCCAGTATCTCAAACGGACCTACATATCTAGGAGCTAATTTGTTCTTACTGCCGGTGCGTCTCACTCCCTTCATTGGAGATACCTTCAGAAAAACACGATCTCCTACTTCAAACTCCAGTGGTCTGCGACGATTGTCCGCATAAGCTTTCTGTCTGCTCTGGGCTGCTTTCATCCTTTCCCTGATTAGCTTGATCTTCTCAGTAGTCTCTTGAATTACATCAGGTCCGAATAGTCTTCTATCCCCAACTTCCTCCCAACAGATTGGTGATCTACACCTCCTCCCATATAATGCTTCAAATGGAGGCATACCAATAGTGGACTGATAACTATTATTATAAGCAAACTCCACTAAGGGTAAATAGTTATCCCAACTTCCCCCAAAATCTAGTACACAGGTTCTCAACATGTCTTCCAATATTTGAATGGTCCTTTCTGACTGTCCATCTGTTTGGGGGTGAGCTGCTGTACTGAGTTGCAATTTAGTGCCCATAGCTCTGGACAAACTCCTCCAAAATCTGGATTGAAATCTTGGGTCCCGATCTGATACAATGGATTCAGGTACTCCATGCAATCTAACTATCTCTCGGACATATACCTGAGCCAGTCTTTCCATTGAATAATTGATCGGATAGGCAGAAAATGGGCAGATTTGGTGAGTCTGTCTACCACTACCCAGACTGTATCCATTCCTTGGGATGTCCGAGGAAGTCCAGTGACAAAGTCCATAGCAATTTGACTCCACTTCCATTCGGGAATAGATAGAGGCACTAATAAACCTGGGGGCTTCTTATGTTCCGCCTTTACTTGTTGACAGACCAAACATTTGTGGACAAAATTTAAAATGTCTACCTTCATTCCTTCCCACCAGAAGTTATGTCGTAGATCTTGGTACATTTTTGTGCTCCCGGGATGAGCTGTATAAGGTGTACTATGAGCCTCCTTCATTATTTCTTCTTTGATCTCTGCTACATCTGGCACACATAATCTGCGTCCAAACCTTAGAACATCTCCTTCTATTTGAAACTCCTTAAGTTCTCCTTCTTGCACTTTCTTCATCATCTTCTTTATTTGGGCATCTCCTTGTTGGGCCTCTTTGATCTTGTCGTATAGATTAATTTGGATACTCACTTGATTTAGTTGATACTCAGAATTTGAAGAATCAATGACTCGCACTTCTATTTGCATTTCTTCTAGATCTCTTAATATTCTTGCTTGACGAGTCATCAAGGCGGCCAGGGCCCCTCCTGATTTCCGGCTCAAAGCATCAGCCACTACATTGGCCTTTCCAGGGTGGTATTGAATAGTAATATCATAATCCTTCATTAGTTCTAACCACCTCCTCTGTCTCATGTTCAGTTGCTTTTGTGTGAAGATGTATTTTAAGCTCTTATGATCAGTAAAAACTTCACAAGACACTCCATACAAATAATGTCGCCAGATCTTTAAAGCAAAGATTACAGCGGCTAATTCCAAATTATGAGTGGGGTAATTTCTTTCATGGGTCTTCAATTGTCGGGATGCATAGGCAATAACTTTTCCATGTTGCATTAACACACATCCCAAACCCAGTTTTGATGCATCACTAAAGATGACAAATCCTTCAGTTCCCGAAGGTACAGTTAAGACAGGAGCAGATGTTAACCTAACTTTAATCTCCAGGAAACTCCTATCTTGATCTTCTCCCCAAGCAAACTTCTTATTCTTTCTAGTTAATTGAGTCATTGGTGCTACAATCAGAGAAAATCCTTCTACAAATCTTCTGTAGTACCCAGCTAATCCCAAGAAACTTCGGACTTCAGTAACATTAGTGGGTCTAGGCCAGTCTCGGATTGCCTCAATCTTTACCGGGTCTACTGATATTCCTTCTTTAGATATAATATGGCCAAGAAACCCTACTTGTTCTAGCCAAAATTCACATTTCTTCAATTTTGCATAGAGTTGCTTCTCTCTCAAGTTTGAAGAACAATATTAAGATGTTTCTCATGATCTTCCGTATTCTTTGAATAGACCAGAATATCATCAATGAATACTACTACAAACTGGTCTAGATATTGATGAAAAATCCGATTCATTAAGTCCATAAATGCTGCCGGGGCATTAGTGAGTCCAAAAGGCATGACTAGAAATTCAAAGTGTCCATATCTTGTCCGGAAAGCCGATTTGGACACATCTTCAGGTTTGACCTTCAACTGATGATACCCCGATCTGAGATCTATCTTAGAAAATACACAAGACCCTTGCAGTTGATCAAATAAGTCATCAATTCGAGGAAGAGGGTACTTATTCTTGATAGTTGCCTTATTCAATTCCCGGTAGTCAACACATAGTCTCATACTCCCATCCTTCTTCTTTACAAATAGTACAGGTGCTCCCCAGGGAGATACACTTGGCCGAATGAACCCTTTGTCTAATAAGTCCTGCAATTGAGTTTTAAGTTCTTTCATTTCTGCAGGGGCCATACGGTACGGTGCCTTAGAAATTGGGGCAGTACCGGGTATTACATCTATTGTAAACTCTACCTCCCGATCCGGGGGCAGGCCTGCTAAGTCTTCCGGAACACATCAGGGAACTCATTCACAATTGGAATAGTCTTAATATTTACATCAGTCCTTGTGGTATCCAACACCGAGGCCAGAAATCCTTGACACCCTTGTTTCAATAACTTGGCGGCTTTGATGGCTGATATGAGAGGTATATCACCACTAACTTTTTCTCCTTCAAAAATAAACTCCGGAGTCCCTTCCATTTTAAATATGATCCTTTTCTTATTACAGTCCACATTAGCACTACAAGCAGACAACCAATCCATTCCTAGTATGGCATCGAACTCCATCTCACCTAGCTTAATCAGATCAATGTATGTCTTCATTTCTCCAATTATTACCTCACAATTCACATATCTAGTGCTAGCTATCAAATTTTCCCCTATAGGTGTGGACACAACCAATTGAAATCCTAGGGGTTTTGAGACTTGATTTAGTTTTTGAGCAAGAGCACTAGATACGAATGAATGAGTAGCTCCAGGATCAAATAATGCATGAGCAACATGTCCTGATACAGAGATCATACCTTCTACCACTGCATTCGAGGCCATTGCTTCCCGGTGGGTTAATGCGAAGGTTCTGCCTTGCACTTGAGGTTGCTGAACCGATGACTGGGTTGTTGCAGGACGTGGGGCATTACTGGCTTGTCCTCTGGGAGGATTCGTCCTCATGGTCGGCCTTCCACTTCCTCTACTCGGCCCTTGGCTTCCACGCATTGTCGGACAATTCTTTCTTAGATGTCCCACTTCTCCACAATTAAAACAAGACCTGTCAAAGAGACAGTTTCCAAAATGGTTTACTCTGCACCTCTGACACCAGGGAGCCTCCGAGGTTCTGGGATGGGACGCAGAGGTAGCTTGTGTCTTCGAGGGGGTGTCTCTGTTTCTCAGCCATGTTCTCCCGCCTCTGGCCCCTCCTCCTCTATGAAAAGTGGTGTTAAACCCAGGTCCTTTGTTACTGGTGGATCCTGATGCCGTCATCATTGGAGGTCCTTGATAACGGGGGCGCTTAGAATTGGGAGTTCCTTCTACCCAGTCTCCCTGACCTTCTTGTATGTCCATTTCTACCTCCAATGCTCTTTCTACTGCCTGGAGATAATTCCTCAGTTGTAATGGAATCAGTCGGCCACGAATATCTGATCTTAGGCCCTTTACGAACCTCTTTGTCTTTTCTCCTTCACTCCTTACCAAGGCATCAGCATACCTGGATAGCTGAGTGAATTTCTGATCATACTGGGATACATTCATAGAACCTTGACGTAGTTCCAAGAATTCTGTTGCCATTTTATCTCTGGCTGTCTCCGGAATGTATTTCTCAGTAAATTTGTTCACCAAGAATTCCCAAGTGATTGGTTCCCTGGCATTCTTCATACTAAGCTTCACTGCCCGCCACCAATGTTCCGCTTCCTTCTGGAACATAAAAGAAGAGAAGGACACCTTCTGTTCATCAGTGCAACTCATAACCTCTAAGATCTTCTCTATTTGAAGAAGCCATGATTCGGCTTGTAAGGGGTTCGCCTCTCCTTCAAATACGGGCGGTTTCATCTTCTGAAACTGCTCCAGTGCTCGATGGGAGTTGTTATTATTACTCGCTCTAGACATTAATTGTGCGAGCCACTCCGGCATTACCCCGGGAGTTCCCTCATTCCCTCTCATTTGAACTTCAGAGTCTCCATCATTGTTCACTGGGGGTGCACTCCCCATCTCACTGTAGTGTGTCGTATCGAGGGACTCATCAGGGGGTAGTTGGTTCAAATCCATGTATTCTCCCTATAAAAATAAGGGCGTCTAATCAACATACTATACAATATAGGAATGCATTGGGATGAAACTTTAGTCTCAGACAATCATGTAAATAACATTACTTTTGAAAACAAGCAACTGATTATATATATATATATATATATAGTTACATCCATCATGGATACAAAAGGTATTATGCTGACATGCCTTCCTTACTGGATATCCAGATTAACCCGTGTGCATTCATAAGGTATATGCCAGGGTACATACAACAACCCTAAGGATATCCATTATCTAACATACTAGGTCTATACATGTATACACATCAAAAGTGTCAGCTCTAAGGTTCACCCTTCGTAGGGTAGAGTGTCCCCACTGGAATCTCCGCTAGTGCTGCTGCTATCATCCATATCCTCCTCGGGTCTTCTTCCGGTGATTCATCCCCGGCGCAGCACCAGTTGTCTAAATCGTCATAAAGGTCCATATCCTCTTCCCACGTTTCGTTCCAAAAGACGCCTCCATATGTAAATCCCCTTCGAGTTTCTTCATTAATCGAGCTAGAATGCTCCATCACTGGTATCTCAAGTGAATCTCCCACAAGACTACCTGTGTCAACATGGGTTGGTTCAGGCTTGTTAGATGCCTGCGACTCGACCTCTTCACAATCTACCCAGTTTAGGGGCATAATCGTTTCCGCTGGGTCAGTTTCGTCCGACTCGTACCCCAATCCATGGAGTCCGCTACCCAGCTCTCACTCGAGCTGTCGGAGCTAGAGACTGGCCAGCATACGTCGGAGTCCCCCATCTATATGTAAACAAAAAGGTCGTATCAATCTCAAGTCCATGAAATAGTCTCAATCATACAACTATCATCAAGAAGCAACATAAATAGACACACTGGTAACTACACTTATCCTTAGCCTATTCATAAGTCTCATGTCCTTAGAATAACTCATATTCAATAGATAATTTAATGCATCCCTTGACACCTAATGCCAACTACTTAACTATGATCACATGTCTGCACGTGTAACCTAACAATTTCATCATCTCTTACTCCTTCTACTTCTAAACCTTTGCTCTGATACCAACTGTAACGGTCCCAGTTAAAAATTTTCCATTTAACCATACTTATCTCATATAATCCAAGCGTGGGACCCATCAAGGTACAATACTTCCAACATAATCATCAAAACTCACTACAATACATCAAAATTTTCACTAAAGATAACATGTATGAACAACTCGAGACATATCATACTAACACATGTAGTTCGCTAATCCATAAAAACACAGTCTACATTTATCGTGTCAAAATATGTACATACATGTAAGGATCTAACACTAGGTCCTAATAGAATTACAAGTCAAGAGTAACACTTACTAAAAGTATGCATGTTAATACAAAGTTATATACATAACAAAAGTAACATCTAAACAGTGGTTCTGGTGGCGCTTGTCCCGCACAACTGCCCTTAAGCGGGTCCCTTGCCCTTGTCCAAACCTGTAGGTGGAGTTAGAATAGAGTGAGCTTGACGGCTCAGTGAGTAAAACAATAACTAAACATGCCTATCAAGTAGGTATACATGGCTAAATTATCTGATTGACATGTGTGTCGATATACTATTTTTGTAGGATCTTGTAATTAGCCATGAGCCAAAACAAAACACAGTAACAATGCCTTATTAGTCGACTAGGCCACCCTATAGTCGACTAATACTCACTGTAAGTCGACTAATATGAAGCTATAGTCGACTAACTCTGCTTCACACGCACCTGCTACTTTACTAGCAGTCAAGAATTTATGTAGTCGACTACCCTCCTTGGTATAGTCGACTAACTCAAGTACTAGTCGACTTGAAGTTCCCTATAGTCGACTAACTCTGGATCAGAAATTGTGTTACTCTCTGGATGTCACCTATAGTCGACTACCCTCCTTATGTAGTCGACTAATCCACAATATTAGTCGACTAGTAGTTGACTCAAGTCGACTAAAACTGTCAAAAACGGATTGTCAACTTTCTGTTTTTACTCTCTGTATCTGGGATTAGTCGACTACAGTCTGTTTGTAGTCGACTAATCCTGCTATATCAGCAGTTATCTGCCTAAAGTATCACACCTATAGTCGACTAATTCCGGACTTAGTCGACTAATCTACTTAAAAAGTGCCTGTTAAGAAGTCATTTCCAGATTTGCTGTTAAGGGTTTATACATGAATATAACATAGGACTTATATCATAGTGACAACCCATACATACACATAATCTCCCCTTCTACGCCTCCGGTTCAACCCGGTCCCTTCCTCCGATACAATACATATAATCTCCCCTTCTACGCCTCCGGTTCAACCGGTCCCTTCCTCCGATACACACAAAATATATATATATATAATCTCCCCTTCTACGCCTCCGGTTCAACCCGGTCTGTAACGCCCCGATCCGGCGGATACGGAGACATTACTGCAACGTATATACGCAAGTCAGAAGTACCTTCACGTATATACGCTAAGCATCAGTACAGGCAAGAATCAGAGTACGGAAGCAAGTGGTGCATTATACATTCCAACATATGAGTACAATTACAAAGTTATCACCAGAGGTGATCCAATATTACATGAATATTACATCACTGATATGCGCAATTGCGAGATTACAAGCAGATGTACATGGATGAATAGTACAAAAGAGCACTCGCGAGTTTACTAAAGGAAAACTCGAGAGGCACACAGGGGGGCCTGGAAGGATAGAGCTCAGAACGGTCTGCTGGAGATCCACGCTTCAGCTGCGCCACTCTGATCAACAACAGGGAGAATCCACACGCTCCAAGCTCCTTGACCTGGACATGAGAATCCAGGGGAGTCAGATGAAACTCCCCAGGCGAGTGGTGATACAAAAGCCAAGTGGCGAGCAAGGGTAAGCACATGTAAAGCGATAAGACCAAGTATAGCCGAGGACGAGCAAATCTGATTGTATGGTTTCAGATCACGGCTCCATAAGACTAGTACGTCGAAGGAATAATCCAAACAAGGAAACCCTCATCTATATACCTTTATCTTATGTTTCCATAATCCAAGCACATACAATCTAATTGTACTCTGGGCATGATAAGATAATGAACAGGAGTCAGGTAGATACAAGGAATAAAGCAGAGCATGAGCAGTTAATGTAATAATAACCATAAAACCGGAAATCCGATGTAAAATCCAGTACAAGCAAATATGGTAAGACATATCACAGATTCATAGCCGTTTAAGCTGCAGGCTTCAGTATGCGTCCCATTCCACATACCTCTACTTACAACTTAAAGAGCCGGTTATTAGACACTTTATTATTACTCGTCTTACCCTGATATCTAGCTATGTGAACTAGCGTCCCAGCACACATAGATCCATATCCGAGTAAAGCAAGGTTGTTTTTGGAAACCAGCGGGGGTATCAACGAACTATGTTTACAGTGGGTCCCGTACATACCCGGGACCACGGCCCAGGATTGTTCCGTTGCTTGGTGACGGAACCTGCCGCAAGGCTAACAGGAGGGACTTATGTATGCCCTTATCATGATTCAGGAGGAGGGAGCCAGCACTCCCCTCGGTTGCCTGGAGGCCCACAGGTCAGACCGGAAGTTTTAGTTGCACAACATGCCTAATACCACTGTAAACACGAACACATATTGATAGCCGCATGTTTCCCCCGACCCGATGCAAGTTGTTCCTTTTATGATTTATTAGGTTAATTATCAATTTACGGGAATAACAGGAGCAGGACATGATCAGGAATTCAGGAGTTCAGGTCACTGTATATAATACAGGATAACAGGTCACTGATCATGATACAGGATATCAGGTCACTGTACATAGTACAGGATAACAAGGCAGGGTTCCCGTAAATGTGATAATCACAGGTCAAGTATATCATGCTGGGTGTCAAGTGATAGCATGACAGGGTGATGATATTTAGACAGGTAACCAGTCATGTCAAGAGATTGATAATAATCCGATGGCAAGTCATGTCATAACAAGGGGCCTTGCCAAGAAGTAGCATGTCAGGTGTTAGATGATAACACATCAGTTGTCAGGTGATATACATGTGTTAAAAGTAATATGAAAACGACAAGTAGCATAGACAGGTGTCAGGCATGAAGTAATGGCATGGGGTAGAATAGTAGCTGAGCACAAACAAGCGGAGCTGAGCAAGCTGGAAGTACAGACAGCAAACAGTATTTAACACTGGAGCGTCTGGCGAGGTACCGGGACGACTCGACTGAAGTACGAGCAGTAAATCCGGCAGCAACTCGCCTAGACGAATCTAGTGGTAAAGCGCTGAACGCTGATCATGATAACCAGGCGGAGCTGAACAAGCAGGCGGGGCTGAGAAACCTGACGATCCCAATCACGCCTCTTCCGAGACTGTGAGGGACCGGAGGCTGAACTGAGAGACCTGCCGGTCCCAATCACCTCTCTTTCGAGATAGTGAGTGACCGGAGGTTGAAGGGTCCGGAAGCCAAGCATAGTATGAAGCAGTAGGATGCATCACAGGCATGGTCTATGTACAAGAAGGAAACTACCCTAGTACAAGCATTCGTCACAGAGCAATACATGTCCAGATATTGGCACTCGGCCATACACAAATACAGGGACTCAGCCCAATACAAAATACATGAAATGGAATACATATCGACCCGACGAAGCGGGGAAATCCAAATGGAGGCGAGAGCGAGAGCACTCGCCTAAATCACCGGGAAGCCGAAAAGTCTGGATCCATGGAACTCGCGCACGCGCCATAAATATAATAAAATATACAAGGAGAGAAAGTGAAGAGGAGAGAGAAGGAGACACAAGGAGACGCGGGTTCGCGGACGCGGGAGACGCGTCGCAGGAATAGCAGACGCGGGAATCACAGACGCGGGAGTCGCGTTGTGAAGACACCACAAACGCGGGTTAGAGACCCGCGTTCAAATCAGGGCACGAGGGAAACGCGGACGCGGTCGTGGGGTCCGCGTCGCGTTAGCACGAGGCGATCACAGACGCGGTTATTAGCCCCGCGTCGTGACGATACAATAACGCGAGGGCCGAGTCAAGAGGAGGTCGCCCGCACGCGGGGGGGTAAGATCCGCGTCGGCAAATAATCAGAGAGAGAAGGAAAGGTGATTCCTTTGTTGTGCCCGACGAAGGGATGTTCGGCCCCAATCCAAAAGGAGGGTACCGGCCCTAGGTCTTGCCAACGGAGAAGCACAGGAAGAACACAGACGCGGACTTTAGCTCCGCGTCGTGTTGACACGAGAGAGATACAGACGCGGGCGTTGGCCCCACGCTGCGTCGATACATAAACGCGGAGGCCGCGTTACGGATAGCCTAGACGCGGGGGAGAGACCCGCGTCGGCAAGTCACAAAGAGGGACAAGGAGCTGAAGAGAGAGAGGGTAGAGAGAGAGAGAGAAAGTCCAAGGGAGAGAGAGGAACCCAGGAGGAGAGAGAGAGAGGGAAAATGGGGGTCCCAGGAGAGAGAAAATAAGGGGGACCCAGGGAAAAAGTCAACAGGGAAGGGGCTTTGCCCTCCCTGGATCCACGCACAGCACCCCTGTTGGGGTACCCGGCCTGGCCGCCGGCCATGCGGCGGCGCCGGGCGGCGCCGGCCGCCGGCAAGGGAAGGTGGGGGCGCCGCCCCCACAACAGATCACAGAGGAGGGGGCTTTGCCCCCCTCCAGCAAGAAACCAGGGGCTGTTGCCCCCTGCAACAGAGAGAGAGAGGGGGGTTTGCCCCCCTCTCTGGCCACGCACAGGGCCCAGGTGGGCCCTGGCTGCCCGCGGCCGCCGGCAGGGCGCCGGCGGCGCCGAACCCAGGGGTGGCTCCGGCCACCCCGAAAGTGAGGGAAGGGGGATGAGTTGGTTTGGGGTTTTTATGGTGGTGATGGATTTGGTGAATTTGAGGTTGATTGGAGGTGTGGTGGAGGAATTGGGGGTGATGGGAGGAGGAGAGGAGTTGGGTGGTTGAGGTGGTGGTATTTTGGTGGAGAAGGAGGTGATGGAGGTGGTTGATTGTGGAATTGATGAAGAAGAAGAGGAAGGTGGAAGTGGTGATGACTCTTGAGGAAGGAGGAGATGGAGAAGTTGTTGTTGTTGGTGATGGAGCTTGGCCGGAGATGGTGGTCGGAGGTGGTGGCCGGAAATGGGGTCGGCCCTCTCTTGGAGGAGAAGAAGAAGAAAAAGAGAAGAAGAAAGAATGAAGGGAAGGAAAAGAAAAAGAAAAGAAAAAGAAAAAGAAAAGGGGAGAGAGAGATTGTGATAGGGATTGATGGGAAAGGGAGTAGGTGAGGGAGGTGGTGTCTCCCACGTGGGGGAGATGGCTGCGGGGTTGATGGGAGAAAGAAAGAAAAGAAAGAAAGAAAAGAAAGATTGGAAAATAATAATATTATAATATGGCCCGAAAATCGACTGTTCCAGAAAAATCCCCAAAAATACCCAGAGGTAGAAAATGTCATCCTGAGGAATAATACGAAATCGGCTTTCCAAATAAAATCCCGTTTTCAAATTAAAAATCCGGAAGTCAATCGCCGATGCCGGTCTACACCGGGTCGGCCAGATTTTGATAAATTCCGAAAAATCCCAGAAAATGTATTAAAGTAGAAAATATGATTTAAGAAGTAAAGTGAAAGCGAAATTCAGAAATTCGATCCCGAATGTAAACTAAAAATCCTGGAATCAACCAGCGATACTGGCCGATACCGACACCGGTGGAATTTTCATAAATTCATAAAATCCTTAGAAAAAGGTATTTAGATAGAAAATGTGATTTTGAGAAATAATGTCTAAAGACACTTTTAGTAATTCCAATTAGTTGTAAATTAAAAATCCGGGAATCGGTCAGCAGTACTGGTCGACACGGTTTTGAAGATTTTCAACTTAATTGAGGAAAATTCCAGAAAATCATAAAAAATCTAGAATATTGGAAAATGATGTTTAAAACTGAAATCGGTCAAATCGGAATACCGGAATGTCCAAATCGAGCAATACTCTAGGATCGGGCCCTCGGTTCAGACTAGGGCCGACTCCGAGTCCTCGAATCCAAATCCAAGACAAAACGTTCATATAAATAATTTATAATACAAAACAAATATAGGAAGTAAATCAAAAAATACGATCAGAAAATACGAATACGCAACTAAGTACGTATTCCGGGAACGGGGTGTTACACTCCATCCACCTTACAAAAAATTGCGTCCTCGCAATTTCGATAAGGGGTGAAATGAACACAAAAGATAGGAATGAGGATTATGCCAATCAAGATATGAATAACTATGAGCCGTTCTCCCAGATCAACTGAACGGCTAACTCAAGACTGAGGCATCTCCGCACATTCTGTCGTATATATACATCCTCTGACGGTGCCATACTGATCTGATGTCTGCTCATAAGGGAACGTTGTCAGAACTTCAAAAGACTAATCCATCCTGAATAATATAGATTGAGCTGACTTGGAGAGATAATCAATAATACTTCAACCAGGCTGTGAACCAAGGCTGATGAGATCCATAGAAATCCATAGTGCTGAAATCCATAATATAATACAAAACCCTGCATGGCATGATGTTGTCCTTCTGCAGTAGAATTACTAAGGTGCCATATACATATTAATTCCCGGGAATAAACTAGAATACCCAAGATAAAGAAAACCTTGATAATGATGAGTATAAATTAAGAATTTTCGTAAACTGGGCGTTGCTAATTCTGAAAGACGTAGCCAAGAATATAGAATAACTGTGAAGAATCCTGAATACTGACTTCTGAATGATAACCCGACTGCAGATGAAACATGAAGAAGATATCTGAGCCCTGCAAGATTGGTGGAATGGATCATTAACAAAGGTCATGGCGATAGTCCAGATATAGTGATGAAATTCTGTTCAGCAGATCCATGAAAGCACGCTGGGCAGAAGAAATCCGAGGAATGGGCTAGAGTGGTAAGCACTGAAGGGACTAGCCACGGATGAAACCAAGCCTAGATGAGGTCATCGCGTAACACAGCTCAGGTGTTTAAACATTAGGGTGCGGCGAGGCTAACGCTCTGCGAGACTCGCATATAGCGAAGTTCACGCGATGAAGCCAGTGCGTAACACAACGCTAAATGCTAAGCACCAGGGTGCAGCGAAACTCACACCTGGTTAGGTTCTCGGATGACTAGAACACGACCCTCGCTTAGCGAGGCTAGCGGAACCTTTGGTCCACCAAATCAATAAAACTGCCAGGAGTTATTGGCTCTGAGAACACGATCAAGAAATCACAAGAATCAAAACGAGTCTCGAATACTGTCTTCTAAATAATAACCTGACTGCAGATTAGCTCTAAGAATACCCGAGTTCCATGGACATAGTCGAAGAAATCATGATCGCTGTTGGAGGAATAGGAATGAAAAATATCATAACTTTGTCTGCCAGAAGTCCTGATTCTGAATTACTGTTATATACTGACACTCCTCATGAAATGATGCAATCTATCTGACTATATAAGCGATGACTACTCCACTTGACGTACCGGTCTCCTAGGATGTATCCATAAATACAAGAATATAATACGAGGCCGAAGATCTGCCCAGTATAAGACAATGTGACATACCAGAGTCGAGGAATGCCAGAACATAATGAGAGTGAGCCATATCTGCCCTGCTGTCACCTCACTAGTCAACACATATCTTAAGTTGGCATAAAGATTATAAAAATCAGAATAGCAAAAATAGGAGAGATAGGAATCATGAAATAGGGAGAGAGATAGGACGGACTAGGATTGATGGTGATAGTGCAATGAGGAGGATATGATATAGAGAAGTTTACCAACTCCCGGACATATTAAAATGGGGATAATAATTACGGTCAGTACTTCAAGGATTCCTCCTTCAGATATCGAACACCCTTTCTGTTCTTACTCCATCATCTTGAGCATCCTGACTTCCCCTTCAGCCAGATCATATGTTTGCTTCCCTTCTCCATGTGCCCTAGTTCTTGGTCTCCTTTGTATATGACTCCATGCTGGATGCTGGGGATGAAGTGAGGTTATTCTGACAGTAGGTCTTGGATTTCCTCACAACGGTGATACTGGATGAGTTGATCTGATTGGTGTGATGTTCCCTGTCTCTTTGAACAGACAGTCACTTTTCAATTAATCTCCGAACCCGTACATGACATAATCCGTAACCTTTCTGGTGGTTGTGTTGGAGGTGCCCGGCTTCAGACAATATCCGCACATCATATGTTGTGGGCAGGATTGGAGGGATGGCTTAGCTAGTAGGGCGTCCAGAGGCCTGTCTGAGCCTTCAACTTCCATCAATTAAGAGGGTCTCTTCACCAACTTCATCTGCAACTCATTCTAATCTTTCTCCTCTGGGTCCATTCCACTTCCCGGATGATGACTGAAGAACTTGAGAATACTCCTTGGGCTGCTTGGGGATAAGAAACATCCTGCTCTTCATCTTCATTTCTCACTTAAGATATGCTTGCTCGGTTCTCCTTGTCGGCCACCATGTAAAACACCGACCGACTCTGCTTTAGGAATTTTGCAGTGTACTTATTTACAATCCAATCTCCCTACCGCAATTTGATAAATCATTCTTCCATTTCTTCCTGGGCTATTATAGAGAAGAATCTTCCTATAGAAATCCTTCGAGAACTAGTCCCAAGTGTTGGGCTTTCCTAGTATCGCTGCTTCCGCCAACTACTACATCCAGGCTACATCTTCTAACTGAATCTTGATCGTTTTCACCTAGTTCTCGTCAGGGACCCAAGTTGACTTAGAAGATCCGTCAGGTTTCCTGACCACTGCTATGCATTCAGGGCTTCTCCATGCTTGAAAAGATTGCCGGCTGTAATTTCCTGAAATCTAACATGTCGACTGGCTTCTGTTCCCGGAGTGCAACCAATGATCCTTGGTGCGGGACCTTCGCCTGTACTTGATCGTGTCTCATCATATCTTGCAGAATAGTCTCAAATCAAGATTTTCTCCGTTAGAGTTACCCTAGGAAGAACCAGAACCGTTATGACTTCCCCATCTTTTCATGTCCGAGTTGGTCCAAGAATAACAAGAAACTGAAGTATGAAGGGATGGGAGAACTTCAGATTCAAGGATACAATTATCAAGAGAGAATGGATAACTTTATACTTGTAGTTGGATTGTATAACCAAGACTCATGCATTCCAGTTGCAAATTTCTTTACCATTAATTTGCCGTCTGGACGTACTGAGGAGGTGAGAGCCTAGGCTCTGATACCAACCTGTAACGCCCCGATCCAGCGGATACGGAGACATTACTGCAACGTATATACGCAAGTCAGAAGTACCTTCACGTATATACGCTAAGCATCAGTACAGGCAAGAATCAGAGTACGGAAGCAAGTGGTGCATTATACATTCCAACATATGAGTACAATTACAAAGTTATCACCAGAGGTGATCCAATATTACATGAATATTACATCACTGATATGCGCAATTGCGAGATTACAAGCAGATGTACATGGATGAATAGTACAAAAGAGCACTCGCGAGTTTACTAAAGGAAAACTCGAGAGGCACACAGGGGGGCCTGGAAGGATAGAGCTCAGAACGGTCTGCTGGAGATCCACGCTTCAGCTGCGCCACTCTGATCAACAACAGGGAGAATCCACACGCTCCAAGCTCCTTGACCTGGACATGAGAATCCAGGGGAGTCAGATGAAACTCCCCAGGCGAGTGGTGATACAAAAGCCAAGTGGCGAGCAAGGGTAAGCACATGTAAAGCGATAAGACCAAGTATAGCCGAGGACGAGCAAATCTGATTGTATGGTTTCAGATCACGGCTCCATAAGACTAGTACGTCGAAGGAATAATCCAAACAAGGAAACCCTCATCTATATACCTTTATCTTATGTTTCCATAATCCAAGCACATACAATCTAATTGTACTCTGGGCATGATAAGATAATGAACAGGAGTCAGGTAGATACAAGGAATAAAGCAGAGCATGAGCAGTTAATGTAATAATAACCATAAAACCGGAAATCCGATGTAAAATCCAGTACAAGCAAATATGGTAAGACATATCACAAATTCATAGCCGTTTAAGCTGCAGGCTTCAGTATGCGTCCCATTCCACATACCTCTACTTACAACTTAAAGAGCCGGTTATTAGACACTTTATTATTACTCGTCTTACCCTGATATCTAGCTATGTGAACTAGCGTCCCAGCACACATAGATCCATATCCGAGTAAAGCAAGGTTGTTTTTGGAAACCAGCGGGGGTATCAACGAACTATGTTTACAGTGGGTCCCGTACATACCCGGGACCACGGCCCAGGATTGTTCCGTTGCTTGGTGACGGAACCTGCCGCAAGGCTAACAGGAGGGACTTATGTATGCCCTTATCATGATTCAGGAGGAGGGAGCTGTTGGCCCAAAGGCCCTTCACCCTAGTATTGTTGGCCCAAAGGCCCTTCACCCTAGTTTTGATGATGATCAACTCATGTAGTTATATTTACTAATGATCTTGTGCTAATTAGTGACAGATTTCATGATCAAGATCTTAGTAGGTGCAAAGCTCAACAAAGGTTAAAAGATCAAGATTTGGAGCTTGCATGTTGTGATCCAAGGAGTTTTTGGATCAAGCTTGGACCAAGTCAAGAAGATGAGAAGCCTTCAAGTGAAGACTTCAAGAAGTTGAAGACTTGGGTCTAGGTATAGAATTTGTATTTTTGTTTTAGTAAAAATGTAAAGGATAGATAGTTGGTGGATTGCTCAAGTTATATCACACACACACACTCTTGATAGAACTCTTGATTTAAATTGCTTTCATAAAAGATTTTATGTTTGGAAAAGAATTTTTATTTAGAACAAAGATTTTCTTTGAGACAAAACATTTATCTTGGATTTTGGTATTTCATAGTTCATATCTTTAAACCAAAATCATGTTTAGTGCTTTATGTCAAAAACATAGATATTTCTTATGATTGTGTAGTGGATCATATCCATACACACTATGCTTTAAAAATGAACTCAAATATCTTGTTTTTGTATTTGATAAAGGTTTGGAAAAACATTTCATGGAAAATTAGGTTTTTATCAAAAGATTTTTACCAAGTATTTTACCTTGATAGTAGTATGACACATGCTCATACTCTATGATCTTTCAAGACCAAAACATTTTATCCAAGACCCAAAACCAATTCCATAATTTTCCAGGTCCTGGAAGTTCTGATTTTTTCAGAATTTCTCAGTGACCGGTCGACCGGCAGTCGACCGGCACTCGACCGACATGCACAATTTTGTGCATGTGCGTATCAGTCGACCGGAGGTCGACCGACACCCTACCGCCCCAAACCTGTTGCTCTCTGGAAATGCCAGTCGACCGGATCGGTCGACCGACAGTTCATTCCAGAAGAGCGGTCGACTCACCAGTCGACCGGTGGCTGCAACGGTCAGAAAAATGACCGTTGGCCGGTCGACCGGCAGTCGACCGCCAGCTCTGACAGAACCCCAACGGCTCTTTTCTGGGCAGCCTATATAAAGGGATTTTGTCATCTGTTTTGAGGTTAACATTTAGGAGACTTCTTGAGCAGTTTTTCAGATACTTTTAGAAGAGTTTCTCCACAAGATTTTAGTGCAAATACTTCCAATCAAAAGGAAGAGTTTTTATTGAGTGTGTAAAAGTGATTCTTGAGTTTTCCTCCATAGCTTTCTTTCCTTGATTTTCTCACACCACACTTGAGCTATTCATTGCTAGATATTCCTATAGGTGTGTTGTAGTGAGAGTGCTCTTTAGGTGATCAAGTGTTGTGATCATCAAAGAGATTTTTCTTTGTATTTGAGGAAACGGGCAAGTGTGCTCGTTGTTGGTGGTAGGAGTTCGGTTGTGAACTTTTGGTGGTAGAGGTACGGCCTCGGCGAGTCGGTGGACTTGCGTGTGTACGGGACTTGGGAGTCCGAGGGTTTGTAGGTGTACGGCACCGAGGAGAGATCCGGTGGGATCTTGCATAGTGGAAATCCTTCGTGTGTCGAAGGCGGGGATGTAGAGCAAGTGTGCTCGAACCTCGAAACAAACCCTTTGTGTTTGCGATTGCTTACTCTATCCCTCTCTCTCTCTTTGTCTCTTTTATATCTTGCATTCAATTTATTGTGTTCATCTTATATATGCATGATATATTCCCTTGTGCTCATAATTGATATACATACTTGCTTGGGATTGTTGTTAACACTAGTATTCAACCAAGAGAGCCAACGCGGCACCTCAACCCATTCAAGGGGAATCTAGAGGAGCTTGTCCAGAGCCTCGCAAGGGGAATTCGGCAACACTCTTGTGTTATACATAAGTGTTTAATTAAAAGAAACTTTAATTTGGTCAACTTAGTTTTAATTCCGCATTATTTGATCATAAGTGACCTTTAGATTAGCCATCACCTATTCACCCCCCCTCTAGGTGAACTTACAATTGGTATCAGAGCTAGTGCTCTTGATATTGGGTCTAACAACCTAAGAGTTAAAGATCCTCTTTTAGGCTAATCACAAGATTTGTACACACACAATGGACTTCATGTCACCACCCACCTTTGATATCCTTAACATCCAAATTTGGAAGGTTAAGATGTCTTTGTTCCTCAAAGGACTTGGCCTTAGTGTATATCTTGCCACAACTAATAAAGAATATTGCTTAAATGGTAAGAACATTGAGGCTAATGCAAAGGCCCTACATGCTTTAGTATCTAGCTTAGATGATGATTATTTGTCTAAGTTAACTAATCTCGACTCGGCTTTTGTAGTGTGGAATACCCTCACCTCCCTTGGCGAAAAGGATCTATACTATGCGGGGAGCGATTCGGACGTTGGAAGCGACATCTCCAACGTATGCTACATGGTCCAAGGGGATAACCCCCTTGAGGTAACTTCCGAATCCGAGGAAGATGATATTATGTCATATGATGAGCTAAATTCATTTTGCCAATTATTGCTTGAGAAATATGACATGATTAAAAAGAATAATAAAAATTTGAAAAAGGACATTGCTTGCATGCATAAAGAACATGACTCTTTTAAAGATAACATTGCATGCTTAGAAAAAGATAACAATAGTTTGAAAAAGAAATTTGATTGCATGCATGTAGAAATGATTCTCTTAGAAATAAACTTGCATGTTTAGAAAAAGAAAATGAAGATTTGAAAAATGAAAATGTTTCCTTGATTTCAAAATTGAATGATCTTTGTGAAGGAAACACATCTTTGAAAAATGATATCGCTTTGGTGGAAAAACAAAAGAAAGTATTTTACAAGAAAATATTACTTTGAAAAGAAAATTTGTTGAAAAAGAAAAAGAATTTGTTTCTAATAAGAAAAAGAAAAATCTTTATCTCATCATGCTTTACATGCCACCACTAATGAGATTAAAGACATGAAAAATAAAATTAATAATTTGAGTTCAACCTTGAACTCTTGTGCATTCAATCATTCTAAGTTGGAATCTTTGTTTCAAAAGAAACAAGTTCCCCATACTCATGCACATACACATCATGCTCATGCTTATGTTGCACATCACAATCACAATCACACTCATAAGCATCATGATAAGGTGTACACATGTACACATTGTGGTCGCAATGGCCATTTAGCAAAATATTGTTTTGATAAGAAACCTCATTTATATTTTGCTAAGTATAAAAGATTTTGGGATCCTTGCAATAAAGCTAACCCAAAGGACCCAAGAAAGTATGGGTACCAAAACCCCCACCCTTTGATTTTGATATAGGTGGAGGCTCTCACAAAACGTGAGAGGATTGGTGCCTTGGTAGCCAATGCAATGGATATGATGGACACTCTTGTAGATGCATTGCTATCAAGGAGATTTTGGTGGGAAAGACCACCATATTTGGAGCTTTGGAGTTGGTAATAATTTCTAAACTCCTACTTTTATGTACATGCTTTTGCATATGTCATACTCATAGCATGTTCATGATTTTATTTGATTTGTGCTTCATGTGGTATTTACATGCTTAGATGTAGATTTGTCAAACTTGTATGTATACATACACAATAGTGAATTACAATTGACTCTTAAATAATTTGAACTTCATGCTCACTTGTATCCACTTTATGCATATGTATAATCTAGTTTTGATAATTCTCATATATACATGTTTTGCCAATTTTTGTGATTTACTTCATGTATATGCATGTTTAATTCAAATCTAATAAATATACATGTATACCCGTGAGTCTCTTGCCTTCATGCAAACATTTAATAGACTCTTTTATTTTTGGGATATGTATGCATATTGTTGGATTTGTATAAACCATACATATACCATGAAAATTGTTGATTTTAGTGAAACATGATTTTTATGTGTTGATTTAATAAAAATTTTGTTAGTCATATTTCATTTGGGCTTCAATGACTAATTTCATGTAGATACTACTTACATAACCTTTGAACACTCGATCTTCAAGAAAAGATATAATTTGGAGCTTTATGGAATATGAGTGCTTGAACTTTTATGTATTTAGTATTATTCATGAAATACATATGATTTCATATTTATGAAGGATCTTTAACTAGTTTGTCAAAATTCATTTAAACTAGTTATCTATTCTTCAATTGATGCACATGATCCTAATTTTATGGATAAATTCTTTTGTGATTTCAAAATTTTGAACGCTTCATGTATTGAATATTAGTTTAAATGTTAATTCTTATCAACACTAGGATTTATACTTGTACATATTATGGGCTACAAATAAATCTATCTATATGTGTGCTTAAATGCCTATTTGAACCCATTAGATGTGCTTGTATTGCTTAGTTTTGATGATCATTACATTCTTAAACTTGTATTCCCATTTGGATTTATGTTTTGATCATGTGATTTCATTTCATGTATAAGTTTCTTTTGCCAAAACATTAAAATATACATGGATAACCCTTGAGTCATTTGCTTTTCATGCAAATCTATTTATAAGGACTCAAATGTATTTTGGGGATATGTATGTATACTTAATGTCTTGTCAAAACATACATATGCTATGAAATATAATTTTGATGATTTTCATATATTAAAATTTGTGATGATTTTCGTATTTTCAAAATTTATGATTTTAAGGAATATTGAGCTTTATTGCAACTTTCATGATGCCATGTTTCACATAACATTAGTACACTCACTTCTTTTGAAAATATTATATGGACTTTATGGATTAGAGTGTCTTAGTGCCTTGTGATTTATGCATATTTCATGAAAAACTTTTTGATTTATTCCTTGATTGAAGGATTCCGTGCTAGTTGTTAAACAAGTTCATTTAACTAGTTCGAATTCTTCATATGGTAGATTATATGATGTATACACTTATGCTTACTTTTCAATTGGTATCATTGGTTATTTGCAATTGGTATCAATATGACTTCATGTTGTGTATATCCATATTTTGATTGTATGTATGAATGCCTTCAAACTATATCAATTTCTATTGGTATTATCTTGTCATACATATATGTTATCTATTTGTGCTTATTTCACAAGTGGTATTTCCTTTAAAGCACAAAGATTGTTGATGCTAAGCTTAATTAGATTTCAAATTGGCATTTCATAATAAGCTTGTGCATTGTATTTTAAAATTGGTATCAAAAATTCAAAATTGATTATTTTACAATTGATATCTCAAAATTTGTTGTTACTAAGAAAAAGTTAAAATTTTGTTTTGATAAAGAAAAATTCAAAATTTTGGATTTGTATTGTCTATATGCTAGATTCATGTTGAGTGTATTGTGTATTGAGGAGCTTAACATCTCTTCTTTATATGGTACACGTGTGTAGGGGGAGCTTCACATCTCCTCTTATTCATTACATAACGTGTGTTATGTGAATTAGGGCTTCACATCCCTCCTTCATGTAATGCATATGTGTAGGGAAGCTAACTTAGCGTCTTCCTCTTCATGAATATATTTCGCATATAATCTTTTTGTAATTGACTTGTTATCCCTCCTTGATTTCTTTATTTTTGACAAAAAGGGGGAGAAAAATTTGTTTGATGTATTCTTCTTTGAACCCTTTGTTGATGATTGACAAAAAGGGGGAGAAGAATTTGTGATTTTATATGCATGACTTCATGATTTCCTTACTTAAGGGGGAGAAAGATTTTGTACTTGTGCTTTTACTCATGCATACCATAATAAAAAGGAATAGATATGGAAAAAGATTTGTGGATTTGTGTTATTTTACATGCATTCATTTGCATACATATTTATGTGCTTTCATTGCCATATTATTTTTTGTAATGCATGAGTTAAGGGGGAGCTTCTTTGAAGCTTTACTTTAATCCATGCATATATAACTCCATGAGTTTTGTCATCATCAAAAAGGGGGAGATTGTTGGCCCAAAGGCCCTTCACCCTAGTTTTGATGATGATCAACTCATGTAGTTATATTTACTAATGATCTTGTGCTAATTAGTGACAGATTTCATGATCAAGATCTTAGTAGGTGCAAAGCTCAACAAAGGTTAAAAGATCAAGATTTGGAGCTTGCATGTTGTGATCCAAGGAGTTTTTGGATCAAGCTTGGACCAAGTCAAGAAGATGAGAAGCCTTCAAGTGAAGACTTCAAGAAGTTGAAGACTTGGGTCTAGGTATAGAATTTGTATTTTTGTTTTAGTAAAAATGTAAAGGATAGATAGTTGGTGGATTGCTCAAGTTATATCACACACACACACTCTTGATAGAACTCTTGATTTAAATTGCTTTCATAAAAGATTTTTATGTTTGGAAAAGAATTTTTATTTAGAACAAAGATTTTCTTTGAGACAAAACATTTATCTTGGATTTTGGTATTTCATAGTTCATATCTTTAAACCAAAATCATGTTTAGTGCTTTATGTCAAAAACATAGATATTTCTTATGATTGTGTAGTGGATCATATCCATACACACTATGCTTTAAAAATGAACTCAAATATCTTGTTTTTGTATTTGATAAAGGTTTGGAAAAACATTTCATGGAAAATTAGGTTTTTATCAAAAGAATTTTTACCAAGTATTTTACTTGATAGTAGTATGACACATGCTCATACTCTATGATCTTTCAAGACCAAAACATTTTATCCAAGACCCAAAACCAATTCCATAATTTTCCAGGTCCTGGAAGTTCTGATTTTTTCAGAATTTCTCAGTGACCGGTCGACCGGCAGTCGACCGGCACTCGACCGACATGCACAATTTTGTGCATGTGCGTATCAGTCGACCGGAGGTCGACCGACACCCTACCGCCCCAAACCTGTTGCTCTCTGGAAATGCCAGTCGACCGGATCGGTCGACCGACAGTTCATTCCAGAAGAGCGGTCGACTCACCAGTCGACCGGTGGCTGCAACGGTCAGAAAAATGACCGTTGGCCGGTCGACCGGCAGTCGACCGCCAGCTCTGACAGAACCCCAACGGCTCTTTTTCTGGGCAGCCTATATAAAGGGATTTTGTCATCTGTTTTGAGGTTAACATTTAGGAGACTTCTTGAGCAGTTTTTCAGATACTTTTAGAAGAGTTTCTCCACAAGATTTTAGTGCAAATACTTCCAATCAAAAGGAAGAGTTTTTATTGAGTGTGTAAAAGTGATTCTTGAGTTTTCCTCCATAGCTTTCTTTCCTTGATTTTCTCACACCACACTTGAGCTATTCATTGCTAGATATTCCTATAGGTGTGTTGTAGTGAGAGTGCTCTTTAGGTGATCAAGTGTTGTGATCATCAAAGAGATTTTTCTTTGTATTTGAGGAAACGGGCAAGTGTGCTCGTTGTTGGTGGTAGGAGTTCGGTTGTGAACTTTTGGTGGTAGAGGTACGGCCTCGGCGAGTCGGTGGACTTGCGTGTGTACGGGACTTGGGAGTCCGAGGGTTTGTAGGTGTACGGCACCGAGGAGAGATCCGGTGGGATCTTGCATAGTGGAAATCCTTCGTGTGTCGAAGGCGGGGATGTAGAGCAAGTGTGCTCGAACCTCGAAACAAACCCTTTGTGTTTGCGATTGCTTACTCTATCCCTCTCTCTCTCTTTGTCTCTTTTATATCTTGCATTCAATTTATTGTGTTCATCTTATATATGCATGATATATTCCCTTGTGCTCATAATTGATATACATACTTGCTTGGGATTGTTGTTAACACTAGTATTCAACCAAGAGAGCCAACGCGGCACCTCAACCCATTCAAGGGGAATCTAGAGGAGCTTGTCCAGAGCCTCGCAAGGGGAATTCGGCAACACTCTTGTGTTATACATAAGTGTTTAATTAAAAGAAACTTTAATTTGGTCAACTTAGTTTTAATTCCGCATTATTTGATCATAAGTGACCTTTAGATTAGCCATCACCTATTCACCCCCCCTCTAGGTGAACTTACAGGAGCCAGCACTCCCCTCGGTTGCCTGGAGGCCCACAGGTCAGACCGGAAGTTTTAGTTGCACAACATGCCTAATACCACTGTAAACACGAACACATATTGATAGCCGCATGTTTCCCCCGACCCGATGCAAGTTGTTCCTTTTATGATTTATTAGGTTAATTATCAATTTACGGGAATAACAGGAGCAGGACATGATCAGGAATTCAGGAGTTCAGGTCACTGTATATAATACAGGATAACAGGTCACTGATCATGATACAGGATATCAGGTCACTGTACATAGTACAGGATAACAAGGCAGGGTTCCCGTAAATGTGATAATCACAGGTCAAGTATATCATGCTGGGTGTCAAGTGATAGCATGACAGGGTGATGATATTTAGACAGGTAACCAGTCATGTCAAGAGATTGATAATAATCCGATGGCAAGTCATGTCATAACAAGGGGCCTTGCCAAGAAGTAGCATGTCAGGTGTTAGATGATAACACATCAGTTGTCAGGTGATATACATGTGTTAAAAGTAATATGAAAACGACAAGTAGCATAGACAGGTGTCAGGCATGAAGTAATGGCATGGGGTAGAATAGTAGCTGAGCACAAACAAGCGGAGCTGAGCAAGCTGGAAGTACAGACAGCAAACAGTATTTAACACTGGAGCGTCTGGCGAGGTTACCGGGACGACTCGACTGAAGTACGAGCAGTAAATCCGGCAGCAACTCGCCTAGACGAATCTAGTGGTAAAGCGCTGAACGCTGATCATGATAACCAGGCGGAGCTGAACAAGCAGGCGGGGCTGAGAAACCTGACGATCCCAATCACGCCTCTTCCGAGACTGTGAGGGACCGGAGGCTGAACTGAGAGACCTGCCGGTCCCAATCACCTCTCTTTCGAGATAGTGAGTGACCGGAGGTTGAAGGGTCCGGAAGCCAAGCATAGTATGAAGCAGTAGGATGCATCACAGGCATGGTATATGTACAAGAAGGAAACTACCCTAGTACAAGCATTCGTCACAGAGCAATACATGTCCAGATATTGGCACTCGGCCATACACAAATCCAGGGACTCAGCCCAATACAAAATACATGAAATGGAATACATATCGACCCGACGAAGCGGGGAAATCCAAATGGAGGCGAGAGCGAGAGCACTCGCCTAAATCACCGGGAAGCCGAAAAGTCTGGAATCCATGGAACTCGCGCACGCGCCATAAATATAATAAAATATACAAGGAGAGAAAGTGAAGAGGAGAGAGAAGGAGACACAAGGAGACGCGGTTCGCGGACGCGGGAGACGCGTCGCAGGAATAGCAGACGCGGGAATCACAGACGCGGGAGTCGCGTTGTGAAGACACCACAAACGCGGGGTTAGAGACCCGCGTTCAAATCAGGGCACGAGGGAAACGCGGACGCGGTCGTGGGGTCCGCGTCGCGTTAGCACGAGGCGATCACAGACGCGGTTATTAGCCCCGCGTCGTGACGATACAATAACGCGAGGGCCGCGTCAAGAGGAGGTCGCCCGCACGCGGGGGGGTAAGATCCGCGTCGGCAAATAATCAGAGAGAGAAGGAAAGGTGATTCCTTTGTTGTGCCCGACGAAGGGATGTTCGGCCCCAATCCAAAAGGAGGGTACCGGCCCTAGGTCTTGCCAACGGAGAAGCACAGGAAGAACACAGACGCGGACTTTAGCTCCGCGTCGTGTTGACACGAGAGAGATACAGACGCGGGCGTTGGCCCCACGCTGCGTCGATACATAAACGCGGAGGCCGCGTTACGGATAGCCTAGACGCGGGGGAGAGACCCGCGTCGGCAAGTCACAAAGAGGGACAAGGAGCTGAAGAGAGAGAGGGTAGAGAGAGAGAGAGAGAGAAAGTCCAAGGGAGAGAGAGGAACCCAGGAGGGGAGAGAGAGAGGGAAAATGGGGGTCCCAGGAGAGAGAAAATAAGGGGGACCCAGGGAAAAAGTCAACAGGGAAGGGGCTTTGCCCCTCCCTGGATCCACGCACAGCACCCCTGTTGGGGTGCCCGGCCTGGCCGCCGGCCATGCGGCGGCGCCGGGCGGCGCCGGCCGCCGGCAAGGGAAGGTGGGGGCGCCGCCCCCACAACAGATCACAGAGGAGGGGGCTTTGCCCCCCTCCAGCAAGAAACCAGGGGGCTGTTGCCCCCTGCAACAGAGAGAGAGAGAGGGGGTTTGCCCCCCTCTCTGGCCACGCACAGGGGCCCAGGTGGGCCCCTGGCTGCCCGCGGCCGCCGGCAGGGCGCCGGCGGCGCCGAACCCAGGGGTGGCTCCGGCCACCCCGAAAGTGAGGGAAGGGGGATGAGTTGGTTTGGGGTTTTTATGGTGGTGATGGATTTGGTGAATTTGAGGTTGATTGGAGGTGTGTTGGAGGAATTGGGGGTGATGGGAGGAGGAGAGGAGTTGGGTGGTTGAGGTGGTGGTATTTTGGTGGAGAAGGAGGTGATGGAGGTGGTTGATTGTGGAATTGATGAAGAAGAAGAGGAAGGTGGAAGTGGTGATGACTCTTGAGGAAGGAGGAGATGGAGAAGTTGTTGTTGTTGGTGATGGAGCTTGGCCGGAGATGGTGGCCGGAGGTGGTGGCCGGAAATGGGGTCGGCCCTCTCTTGGAGGAGAAGAAGAAGAAGAAAAAGAGAAGAAGAAAGAATGAAGGGAAGGAAAAGAAAAAGAAAAGAAAAAGAAAAAGAAAAGGGGAGAGAGAGATTGTGATAGGGATTGATGGGAAAGGGAGTAGGTGAGGGAGGTGGTGTCTCCCACGTGGGGAGATGGCTGCGGGGTTGATGGGAGAAAGAAAGAAAAGAAAGAAAGAAAAGAAAGATTGGAAAATAATAATATTATAATATGGCCCGAAAATCGACTGTTCCAGAAAAATCCCCAAAAATACCCAGAGGTAGAAAACGTCATCCTGAGGAATAATACGAAATCGGCTTTCCAAAATAAAATCCCGTTTTCAAATTAAAAATCCGGAAGTCAATCGCCGATGCCGGTCTACACCGGGTCGGCCAGATTTTGATAAATTCCGAAAAATCCCAGAAAATGTATTAAAGTAGAAAATATGATTTTAAGAAGTAAAGTGAAAGCGAAATTCAGAAATTCGATCCCGAATGTAAACTAAAAATCCTGGAATCAACCAGCGATACTGGCCGATACCGACACCGGTGGAATTTTCATAAATTCATAAAATCCTTAGAAAAAGGTATTTAGATAGAAAATGTGATTTTGAGAAATAATGTCTAAAGACACTTTTAGTAATTCCAATTAGTTGTAAATTAAAAATCCGGGAATCGGTCAGCAGTACTGGTCGACACCGGTTTTGAAGATTTTCAACTTAATTGAGGAAAATTCCAGAAAATCATAAAAAATCTAGAATATTGGAAAATGATGTTTAAAACTGAAATCGGTCAAATCGGAATACCGGAATGTCCAAATCGAGCAATACTCTAGGATCGGGCCCTCGGTTCAGACTAGGCCGACTCCGAGTCCTCGAATCCAAATCCAAGACAAAACGTTCATATAAATAATTTATAATACAAAACAAATATAGGAAGTAAATCAAAAAAATACGATCAGAAAATACGAATACGCAACTAAGTACGTATTCCGGGAACGGGGTGTTACACGGTCCCTTCCTCCGATACACTCATGCCATCATATAATATCAATATGCAAAACATGTAATAAAATCATGGATTCATAAACAACATGAGTAATACTTGCGGAATTGAAACACATGAACCCAAGACATACATGAGGTCAAATACTTGTATATCTCTTACACTTATTTCATTTCCTACTTATTTCTACTCATCATGTTGTTAAGATTAGCATGTTCTACTCACACTTGAAGTAGTATGGCCTGATTTTTGTTGTTGTTGCTGTTAACTTGCTGCTGCTGCTGCTGTTGTTGTTGTTGCTGCAGTTGTTGTTGTTGCTGCAGTTGTTGTTGTTGTTGCTGCAGTTGTTGTTGTGAAAGGAGAGAGAGAGAGAGAGTTTGTGAAGAGGGAGAGGGTTTGTTGATCAAAAGTTTAATCCTCTTCATCCCTTCTATTTATAGTCTTTTATCCTCCCATAATAATGTGCCAAGTGTCCCTAAAACATCCCATCAAGTTTAATTCACTCCATAATCAACTCCATGCCTCTCCCCTCTCCATGGAGTACAAGCATGGGGGAAATAGTGGTAATGTTGACTTGGGGCATAATTCTTATACGTATAAATACTTACGTATACACTTGTATATACGTATCCGTATAATACCCGTATAATGCATATGGCTTATTAAGACATCATGCATGCATACTAATACCATTACCCTTATAATTATTTAGGACAAGAAATGCTTTAATTAAGGTAAGTGTTACAAATTAGTATTACTTATTTATTTATACTTTTATTTATTAGAAAAGTGCATGTGTCATGAGCATGAAGTGTTTTAAGGTAGAATTATTTCTAATTAGATACACACATATATACATATATACGTATATATATGTATATATACGTATATGTATATATATACATATGTATATATACGTGTATATCTACATATACATGCGCGCGCACACACGTGTGTGTATATATATACGTGTGTGTAGGGGTTACTGTACCTCAGCCGCCAGCTGAAAGAGTTTCTCAGCCGGCGGGACGTGGCAACATAATAGCCACGTATTTGTCATAAATTTTGGCGGACAAAACAAAAAACATCCCGCTCGAATAAGCCATCAGTCACTTCAACAATTGCTTTGACGAAAATACCTTCCCTTACAACTTTTTACTGTATGTAAAACCTTTTCTTCCCAAAAAATTACAGATCAGAAATTTTTAGTTCATCAATCCGAAAAATTTAGTGTTATTGTTTCCTAAATTTTCCTAACAATTGTGTTTAAAATTTTGTTTTTTTTAAAAATATCTGATCAAGATGGCGCCCAAGAAATCATCCGCGGAAAAAGGTAAAGAGGAAACTTAGAAAACCTATTTTTTTGGGGTTCTGTAGCCCTTAATAGTTTGATTTTTTCAGTTGTGATTTTTATTATTTTTTGTTTTTTAAAGAAAATTCCTCTTTTAATTTAACTTTGATTTAAAAGTGACTCTTGCGCTGATTTTTTTATTATTCAGTTTTGAATTTTAATTCCAAAGAAGAAAAGTAATATTGAGTTTTTTCGAGAAAATTTTGATTTTTCTTAAAATTTTCAAGAATCTTAGTTTTAAAAAATAATTATTTAATTTTTTTATTTTAAAAGCTTGCGACCATGGTCGCAATTAATAGTAAAAGAGTCGCCTTTTTTGTTTAAAGAAGTAAGAATGAAACTTAAATATATTTACATGAATTGAAATAATATTTTCTAATTTTTACCCTGAAACTTTAATCCAAGTCACAGTTTAAGATGAAAAGAATATAGGAATTAACGATCTTATTAGAAATTTATTTTTTAAAATTTTTTAATTTTTTAACACTGCGACCAAGGTCACCGTATTTTTTCATTCCATTTTGTCTACTTGGGTCGCATTCTTTATATTAACGACCAAGGTTTCTGCGACCTTGGTCGCAATCTGTGAAAAAAATATTTTTTAAACTTTTATTAACGTCCATTTTGTTTTTAAGATTTTTTTTTAAAACACTGCGACATCAGTCGCAGTGTTGCAGTCCTTTCTCTCTTTTTTTGGGCTTAGGGCGTAGTCTGTTCTACTAAGTTTACTTAATAGGTACTGTGACTCAGGTCGCATTATGATGAAATAAAGGTCGTAGTGCTCTGAATCATTGACCAAGGTCCTCATTAATTAATTAATTGGTTAATTAGAAAAATGTGACCTCTGTCGCAACGTAATTTAACAGTGCGACCTTGGTCGCAGTATATTCTAATTTATTATCTACTGTTGCGACCAAGGTCGTAGTCTTTTTCTTTTCCAAATTTATTTAAAAGGACTGCGACCTTGATTTTTTTAAAATTTTATACTTATGTTGTTAATGTTTCTGTATCTATAGGTAAGTAAGAACTGAAGGTTCGTCCTATGAGATCGAGCCTAAAGCCTATGTGCAAATTCATCAGAAAATTCAAAAAACATTCAGGCAGATTTTGTCAATGCGATGAAGGAGACCCCGTTTGGTAATATTTATGGCCTTCTACAACGAGGAGTTTGGTGCTAACAAAGGCCTAAAATCAAATATAAGTGTACTGAAAATTGTAAACCAGTATGATAAGGAGTCAAGGATCTTTCTAATTTGGGGCAAACAATTGAGTTAACAGTAGAGGATGTTGCCTAACTTTTGGCCTACCTATCAACGGGGCAGATTTTATTATGAATAAGACCTGTACCCTAAAGGACAGGGGGTTATAAAACATTATTTTTCAAATATAAAGAAGATCACGAAAGTATCCATTGAAGAAGCTTTGGATGATCTTCTCGTGAAGAAAAAAAGAGAACTGAATTAGATGTGACAAAAGATGAACAGCTTGAGCAGCAAGTGACTTTAAATGAAATTATAAGAGACAGATAAAGACTTGCAACTCAAGACTTCACAACACTAATCATCCTGTATATATCGGCCACTCTATTCTTTTCTGACAGTAAATGCACGGTGCCGTGGTATATAGTGGAACAAATTATCAATATGTAGCTGATGAAGACCATATGCTAGGCTAAAGCTATTTGACAATTCTTGATTGAGTCAATGGACATCTTCAGGCACACCACATTTGAGCTGAAAGGATGATCCGTGCAAATTATTATAAGTATGAATAATATAGTTGGTAAACATTGTTGAAAATTACTTATATATTGACAATATTTAATAAACTAATATAATAATACATATTGCAGTATTGGCTATGTGAAATGGCTGCTATTTTTGAGCCGAGGAATGGTTTGAAGGACAAAACCCCACGGGCAGTAACATGGGAGCTCCAAAATATTAGTAGAGCCATGGCTGAAATTTATCTTAATGATATTGATAAGGTTAGTTTTTAATAGTTAGCGATCATAGACTCTTCACTAGTTTTTATATATTTATTTTTAAATTTTATGTCAACGGCTAAAGTCGTAGTTCCTTTCCTAAAATTTCAGTGGATTGCGATCAAAGTCGCAGTCCCTTCCATTACGTTATAAGTGAAGTGCGACCATGATCACAGTTCTTTTATTTTCTTGATTTTGATGCGTCTGAGATCATAGTATCTGAGTCGAGACGAATTTAGTATGAAGTTTGTACTGCGACTATGGTCGCAATACTGGTTTATTTGGCTTATAATTAAATTTAAGACTGCGACCATGGTCGCAGTTTATTTGATAGCTCTTCTAATACAAGTTTCATTTTCATGCGTTATAAGTAGCAGAACTAATATGTAATTTTATATTGATGTTTGTTTAACATGATTTTTTCAAAATTTTAATCAAATGACAAACATTTTGAATGATGAAAAAATTATAATTGGCCTTCCTGCTGAAGATGATGAAGAAAAAGAAGAAGATGAAGGAGACAAAGAAGATATAAATAATGAAGCTAACATCCCGGCGAAAATAGAATGAGAATCTATCGAAATAGTTGAGGAGACAACGCGGGAACAAGAACCAACTGTTGCAGGTTATTTGCCAGCACCATAAGATGAACAAGCTAAAGAACTTGAAATTTTGAGGAATGAAAATAAGTACTTGAGGGCATATGTTGTTGAGTTTATAAAGAAAAATTGAAAAAATAGAGGATGAAAAAGCTCTCAAGGTTGAATTAAAGAAAAAGAGAAGAGAGAGAAGAGAGAAAAGGAAAATTAAAAAAACATAAAAAAAAATAAATATGAAGGAAGAAGAAGCTTTCTGGCAGTAAAACTCAAACCTAGATCTGACGACATGCGAAAAAAGTTATGGAAGAAAATAATAATAAACAATAGCGGAACAACTTCCTTTTACCGCGGGGCATTTTGTAATTTCACTAGTTCCAATAGGCGGGCCGTAACTTTTTGGTGTTGCTAATAATGTGCCATGTCACCGCAGGCTTAGAGAAACTCTCAACCGTCGGCTGATATACATATTTCTGATATATATATATATATATATATATATATATATATATATATATATATATATATATATATATATATATATATAGGGGTTTCTGTACTTCAGCTGCCAGCTGGGAGTGTTTCTCAGCCGGCGGGACGTGGCTGATTAATAGCCACGCAAATTTTAATTTTTTGGCGGATTAACGACAAAACATCCTGCACATTAATGCCCTCAGTCACTTCGAAACTCTGTTGACTAAAATAACCTCATTTACAAAGTTTTATTGTCTGTAAAACTGTTACTCTCCAAAAAAATTACAGTTCTGAAATTTTAAGTTCTACTCTCCGAAAAAATTTAGTGACTTTGATTACTAAATTTTCAAAAATTTTCGTGCAAAATTTATTTTTTTTAAAACAAAAGATCTGATCTACATGGGGCCTAAGAAAACAACCGCGGTAAAAGGTAAACGGAAAATTTTAAAAAACCTTAATTTTTGTAAGGTTCTGAAGCCCAATTTTTTTTTATTTTAATCGGATTTGATTTCCATTTTTTTACACAAAATTCCTTCTTTTTATGTAAGTTGATTCAAAAGTGACTCTTGCCCTTAATTTTTTTAGTCAGTTTGAATTTTAATTCCAAAGAAGAAAGTTATAACTGAATTTTTCTGATAATAATATGTTTTTTCCCTAAATTTTTCATGGATATTTGTGTTTAAAATAATTAATTTATTTAATTTAAAAGCTTGCGACCATGGTCACAATATAGGGTAAAATTTGAAACTAAAATTTTACCCTGAAATTTTGTTTTAAGTCGCAGTTTAAGATGGAAGAAAATAGGAATTAACGATCTAATTAAATAATTAATTTTAAATTTTTGTTTTTTTATAACACTGCGACCCAAGGTCAAAGTTACTTTCATTCCATTTGGTCAATTTTGGTCGCAGTATTGGCTATTAGCCTAAAAGTTGACTACGACCTTGGTAGGAGGCTTTGAAATTTTTTATAATTTTACCGTATTATTACCGTAAGTTTTCTTTTTTCTATTAAATTTTCTATAAGCACTGCGATTTAGATCGCAGTCTTCCCATCCCGTTTCTTAATATTTGGGAGCATGGGTCGCAGTCTGTTATACTAAGTTAGCTTAATCTGATACTGCGACCCTTGTCGCAGTATGTTGAGTCACAGGTCGCAGTGCGCTGAACAATTGACCAAGGTCCTTATTAGATAATTAACTGGGTAATTAGATAAATACGACCTGTGTCGCATAGTTAATTAACACTGCGACAAAAGTCGCAGTGTTATAGTTGATTAAGTAATGTCGCGACCTAAGTTGCAGCCAATTATTTTTCTTCCAAAATTGTTTTAAAGCGCTGCGCGACCTTGTTTTTTTTAATAATTTATTCGATACTTATGAGGTTAATGTTTCTACAACATTAGGTCAGGAAGAACTGAAGGTTCGTCCTATGTGATCGAGCCTAAAGCCTAAGTACGAAATCATGAGGGTATTCAAAAAGCACATTAGATTTTGTCAACGCGATGAGGGAGACCCCTTCAGTCCTATTTTCATGACCTTCTACAATGAGGAGTTTGGTGGTGACAAAGGCCTGAAGTCTAACATTAATCTACTTAAAATTGTAGACTAATATGATAGGAACCCAAGGTCCTTTCTTTTTGGGACAAACAAGTTGAATTAACAGCAGAGAATGTTGCCCTGACATTTGGTATACCTATCAATGGAACAGATTTCATTATGAACAAGACTTGCACATTAAAGGATAGAGGGTGATAAAGCACTATTTCTCAAAAATTAAGAAGATCACAAAAATATCTATTGAGGAAGCATTGAATGATCTTCTTGTGAATAAAAGAGAGGAGGACCGAACTAGATGTGACAAAGGATGAACAGCTTGAGCAGCAAGTGACTCTAAATGAAATTATAAGAGACAGACAAAGACTTGCAGCTCAAGACTTCACAACACTAATCATCCTGTATATGTCGGCCACTCTATTCTTTTCTGACAGTAAATGCACGGTGCCATGGTATATAGTGGAACTAATTGCCAATATTCAGCTGATAAAGACTATATGCTGGGCTAAGCTGTTTGACAATTTCTGATTGAGTCAATAGACATCTTCAGGCACACCACATTTGAGCTGCAAGGATGCTCCGTGCAAATTATTGTAAGTATGTGTAGGTTCACCTAGAGGGGGGGTGAATAGGTGATGGCTAATCTAATGGTCACTTAATGATAAATGATGCAAATAATGCGGAAGCTAAAAGCAATTATGACCAATTTAAAACTTTTACACTAAACACTATGTATAACACAAGAGTGTTGCCGAATTCCCCGTGAAGGGCTCTGGACAAACTCCTCTAGATTCCCCTTGAATGGGTTGAGGTGCCGCGTTGGCTCTCTTGGTTGAATACAAGTGTTAGCAACATCCCACGCAAGAATATAGCAATATGAGCACAATATATCAAGCATGTAAATGTAAAGACAATAATTGAATGCAAGATATATAGGGAATAGAGAGAGAGAGAGAGAGATAGAGTGAGCAACCGCAAACACAAAGGTTTGTTTCGAGGTTCGAGCACACTTGCTCTACATCCCCGCCTTCGACACACGAAGGATTTCCACTATGCAAGATCCCAATGGATCTCTCCTCGGTGCCGCAACACCTACAAGCCCTCGGACTCCCTAGTCCCTTACACCCACTATGCAAGATCCCAATGGATCTCTCCTCGGTGCCGCAACACCTACAAGCCCTCGGACTCCCTAGTCCCTTACACACTGCAAGCCCACCGGCTCGCCGAGGCCGCACCTCGTACAACAAGTTCGCACCCGAACTCGAAACAACGCGGACACACACACGTCCGCCTCCTCAAAGTACAAGAAATGATCTCTTGGTGATCACAACACTTTGATCACCTAAAGTACTCTCACTACAACACACCTATAGGATGAATAATCAATGGATGCTCAAGTGTGGTGTGAGAAAAACAAGGATGAGAGAGGTGGAGGAAAACTCAAAGACTTTCTTTTAAACACTCTTGGTAAATTCTTCCCTTTTGATTGGAAGTATTAGCTCTCTATTTAGTGGAGAAAACTCTTTAAAGGAATGGGAAAACTGGCTTAAAGTCCACTAGAAATCTTAGCTTGAAACATGACAAACCCCCTTTTATAGAGGTCAGAAAAATATGACCGTTGGGGTCTGTCAGAGCTGCCGGTCGACCGCCCGGTCGACCGCCAACGGTCGAAAATCCGACCGTTGGAGCCTCCGGTCGACCGCCCGGTCGACCCAGAAATCCAGAGAGCAGAACTCTCTGCAGCGGTCGACCGTCCGGTCGACCGGACCACTGTGCTGCCAGACACGCACAAGTCTGTGCACGTCAGTCGACCGTGGGTCGACCGGACCATGGTGCGGTCGACCGCTCGGTCGACCGGACCAGCCTGTCAGCCAGTTCCAGGTCTGAAAAACTGGTTTAAAATTAATTTTAAAATCTTTTAACACTTATAAAAATTCCATAAACTTGTTTTAACATCCTATATTGAAAACCAAACTTGTGAAAAAATTTTCAAGACATATATCAACATATTCATATCATTTCAGCGTCTTGCAAATTTTATCAAAAATCAAAACATGTATTTTTCAAACTTGGTTTTCATAACTTCACAAAATATAAAAACAAGATATTTGATTTCATTTTAAAGCATAGTGTGTATGGATATGATCCACTACACAATCATAATGTAATATCTATGTTTTTGACATTAAGCTCTAAATTAGGTTTTGGTTGAAACATATAACTTTGAATACCAAAACCAAAACTATGTTTTTCCAAAAATGAAAATCTTTTCTAAATCTAAAAATTCTTTATGAAAAGACAAGTAAATCAAGAGTGTGTGTGCATGGTATACTTGAGCAATTCACCAACTATCTATCCTTTACATTTTTAACTAAAACAAAAACTAAATCTTATACCTAGACACAAGTCTTCATCTTCTTGAAGTCTTCACTTGAAGGCTTCTCATCTTCTTGACTTGGTCCAAGCTTGATCCAAAAGCTCCTTAGATCACCTCGTGCTAGCTCCAATCTTGACATTTTAACCTTTGTTGAGCTATGCACCTACTAAGATCTTGATAATGAATCTGTCACTATTAAACATAAGATCATTAGTAAACATAACTTCATGAGTTGATCATCATCAAAACTAGGGTGATTGGCCTTTGGGCCAACAATCTCCCCCTTTTTGATGATGACAAACTCATGGAGTTATATATGCATGGATTAAAGTAAAGCTTCAAGGAATCTCCCCCTTAACTCATGCATAGACATAAATAATAATATATGACAATGAAGCTCATAAATATGTATGCAAATGATGGAGATGAAACAAAATAATCTTTTTCTCCTATTTGCAAAACAAAACATATATGCATAAATAACAAGGAAGACAAATACTTCTCCCCCTTAAGCAATGAAAACATGCATATAAACTCAAATACTTCTCCCCCTTTTTGTCAATCATCAACAAAGGGTTCAAAGTAAAATCAAATCAAACAAAAATTTTCTCCCCTTTTTGTCAAAAACAAAAGATCAAGAAGGGGTTAAAATCAATCAATAAAGATTTATATGCGATATACATCCATGAAGAGGAAGACGCTAAGTTAGCTTCCCTACACATATGCATTACATGAAGAAGGGATGACAAGCCCTAACTCACATAACACATATTATGTAATGCATAAGAGGAGATGTGAAGCTCCCCCTACACACGTATATCATATAAAGAAGAGTTGTCAAGCTCCTCAAATATAATATACTTAACATGAATCTATATATAAGAGAGATGTTAAGCTCTCCTTGCATATAGGAAACAAAATTTTTTTGAATATTTCTTTATCAAAACAAAATTTTGAACTTTTCTTAATAAAATACATTTTGAGATATCAAATCAACATATATTTTTTTTTATTTTGACATCAAATTTGAAAACATATTGCATAAGCTTTAAGAATTACCAGTTGAAAGTTGAATTAAGCTTAGCAAATGGATCACATATATGTATGAAAATATAATACCAATAAAAATTGATATAATTTGAATTTGAAAGCATTCATACATACAGTCAAAATATGAGTATATAGAAATCATATTGATACCAATTGAAAAATATCCAATGATACCAATTGACGAGTAAGCTTATCATATACTCTATCATACGAAGAGATTGCACTAGTTAATATGAAAATATTTTAAAACTAGTACGAAATCCTTCAAGCAAGGAATAAAGCAAAAAGAAATGTCAATAAATCTCAATATTCCTTTAAATCATCACACATTTTTTTGTTAAAAAAAATTAAAATTTATATTTCAAGATATATGTATGTTTTGACAACACAATAAGTATACATACATATCTCTTAAAAACAATTGAGTCCATATAAATAGATTTGCATTAAGACAAATGACTCAAGAGGTATACATGTATATCTTAAAGTTTGGCAAAATACACATATACATGAATGAAAAAACACATGATCATAAATCAAATCCAAAAAGTGGGAATACAAGTTTAAAAATGTATGTATCATCAAAACCAAGCAATACAAGCACATTTCATGGTTCAAATAAGCATTCAGCACAAATATAAATAGATTTATTTGTGGCCCATGATATGTATAAGTATAAATCCTAGTGTTGATAAAACGAACATATAAACTAATATTCAATACATGAAGCATCAAATTTTGAGAAAAATAGAATCATGTGTAAATCCCAAAAAAAATTATTTGAAGAACAAATAACTAGTATAATTGTTTTTGAAAAACTAGTTAAAGATCCTTCAAATATGTCAAATCTTATGTTTTTCATAAACATAACTAGATGCACAAAAATTTAATCACTCATGATCTATAAAGCTCAAATAATTTTTAACAAAAGTGTGAGTGTTAAACGATCATGTAAATAGCATTTTTATGAAAATAGTCAATGAAGCTCAAAAAGATCATAAGACACATTTTTAACAAAAGCACGAAAAATCATTTTTCATCAAAAACACTAATCTTCATGATATATGTATGATTAATCCAATTCTAACAATACACATACATATCCCATTTCTAAAAGAGTCTATTAAAGATGTTTGCATGAAGGCAAGAGACTCACGGGTATACATGTATATTTATTAGATTTGAATTAAAAATACATATACATGATGTAAAGCATAAAAATAGGTAAAACATGTATAAACAAGAATCATCAAAACTATATTATACATATGCATATAATGGATACAAATGAGCATGAAGTTCAATCATATATGAGTCAATTGTATTCACTATTTGTATATGTATAAATGCAAGTTTTGGCACATTCTACATCTAAGCATGTAAATACCACATGAAGCACGATAAATCATAAAAACATGAACATGCTATATGATATATGAAATTAAAAGCATGTAAATAAAGTAGGAGTTTAGAGAGTGTTACCAACTCCAAAGCTCCAATCATGGTGGTTGTCCCACCAAGCTCCTTGATAGCGATGCATCCAAATGTTTGTCCATCAAGTCCATTGCATCCACTACCAAGGCACCACTCTCATTCTCTCACGTTTTGTGAGAGCCCTCACCTACATCAAAAGCAAAAGGTGGGGGTTTTGGTACCCATATTTTCTTGGGTCCTTTGGGGTAGATTTGTAAGGAACCCAAAATCTTTTATAATTAGCAAAATTTAGAGAATTAATATTATCATAACAAAACTTTGCTAAATGGCCTTTGTGGCCACAATGTGTACATACGTACACCTTAGTATGCTTATGTGTAGGAGTGTGATCATGTTGTGCAACATAAGCAAATGCATGGTTATGATGTGCATGAATGTGTGGAGTTTGTTTCTTTGAAAACATTGACTCCAACCTAGAATGATTAAAAGCACAAGAGTTCAAAGTTGAACTCAAACCATCCATTTTATTTTTCAAATTCTTAATCTCATTAGTGGTGGCATGTAAAGCATGGTGAGATATAGAATCATTTTTCTTCTTCTTTTTAGAAACAAATTCTTTTTCCTTTTCAACAAATTTTCTTTTCAAAAGTAATATTTTCTTGAAAAACAACTTCTTTTTGTTTTTCCACCAATCAACTTTCTTTTTCAAAATAGTGTTTCCTTCACAAAATCATTCATTTTGTAAGCAAAAAAACATTCTCATTTTTCAAATTTTTATTTCTTTTCTAAGCATGCCATTTTATTTTCTAATGAATCTTTTTCATTAAGCATGGCATCAAAATCTTTTTCAAATTATTGTTGTCTTTTTCTAAACATGCAATGTTAGATTTAAAAGAGTCTTGTTCTACATGCATGCAAGCAATATTCTTTTTCAAATTTTTATTTTCTTTCTTAAGCATGTCATATTTTTCAAGAATTGTTTGGCAAAATGAAGTGAGCTCATCATATGACATGTCCTCATCATCGGATTCGGAGTTTACCTCAAGGGGGTTATCCCCTTGGACCATGTAGCACTTGTTGGAGGTGTCGCTTCCACATCCGAGTCACTCCCCGCATAGTATAGATCTTTTTCGCCGAGGGAGGTGATGATGTTCCATACTACAAAAAGCCGATTCAACATTAGAAACCCTAGATAAATAATCATCATTTAGGGTTGATTTGATAGCATGAAGGGCTTTTGCATTAGCCTCAAAATTCTTACCATCTAAAGAGTATGCATTATTAGTAGTGGCAAGATATACATGAATACCTAAGGCCTTGAGGTACAATGACATCTTAACCTTCCAAATGTTGATGTTAAGGATGTCAAAGGTGGGTGGTGACATGAAGTCCATGGTGTGTGTACAAATATTGTGATTAGCCTAAAAATGAGGATCTTTAACTCTAGGTTGTTAGACCCAAATCAGAGTACCAAGCTCTGATACCAATTGTAGGTTCACCTAGAGGGGGGTGAATAGGTGATGGCTAATCTAATGGTCACTTAATGATAAATGATGCAAATAATGCGGAAGCTAAAAGCAATTATGACCAATTTAAAACTTTTACACTAAACACTATGTATAACACAAGAGTGTTGCCGAATTCCCCGTGAAGGGCTCTGGACAAACTCCTCTAGATTCCCCTTGAATGGGTTGAGGTGCCGCGTTGGCTCTCTTGGTTGAATACAAGTGTTAGCAACAATCCCACGCAAGAATATAGCAATATGAGCACAATATATCAAGCATGTAAATGTAAAGACAATAATTGAATGCAAGATATATAGGGAATAGAGAGAGAGAGAGAGATAGAGTGAGCAATCGCAAACACAAAGGGTTTGTTTCGAGGTTCGAGCACACTTGCTCTACATCCCCGCCTTCGACACACGACGAAGGATTTCCACTATGCAAGATCCCAATGGATCTCTCCTCGGTGCCGCAACACCTACAAGCCTCGGACTCCCTAGTCCCTTACACACTGCAAGCCCACCGGCTCGCCGAGGCCGCACCTCGTACAACAAGTTCGCACCCGAACTCGAAACAACGCGGACACACACGTCCGCCTCCTCAAAGTACAAGAAATGATCCCTGGTGATCACAACACTTTGACCACCTAAAGTACTCTCACTACAACACACCTATAGGATGAATAATCAATGGATGCTCAAGTGTGGTGTGAGAAAAACAAGGATGAGAGAGGTGGAGGAAAACTCAAAGACTTTCTTTTAACACTCTTGGTAAATTCTTCCCTTTTGATTGAAGTATTAGCTCTCTATTTAGTGGAGAAAACTCTTTTAAAGGAATGGGAAAAACTGGCTTAAAGTCCACTAGAAATCTTAGCTTGAAACAATGACCAAACCCCCTTTTATACAGGTCAGAAATATGACCGTTGGGGTCTGTCAAAGCTGCCGGTCCGACCGCCCGGTCGACCGCCAACGGTCGAAAATCCGACCGTTGGAGCCTCCGGTCGACCGCCCGGTCGACCCAAAAATCCAGAGAGCAGAACTCTCTGCAGCGGTCGACCGTCCGGTCGACCGGACCACTGTGCTGCCAGACACGCACAAGTCTGTGCACGTCAGTCGACCGTGGGGTCGACCGGACCATGGTGCGGTCGACCGCTTGGTCGACCGGACCAGCCTGTCAGCCAGTTCCAGGTCTGGAAAACTGGTTTAAAAATTAATTTTAAAATCTTTTAACACTTATAAAAATTCCATAAACTTATTTTAACATCCTATATTGAAAACCAAACTTGTGATAAAAATTTTCAACATATATCAACATATTCATATCATTTCAGCGTCTTGCAAATTTTATCAAAAATCAAAACATGTATTTTTCAAACTTGGTTTTCATAACTTCACAAAATATAAAAACAAGATATTTGATTTCATTTTAAAGCATAGTGTGTATGGATATGATCCACTACACAATCATAATGTAATATCTATATTTTTGACATTAAGCTCTAAATTAGGTTTTGGTTGAAACATATAACTTTGAATACCAAAAACCAAAACTATGTTTTTCAAAAAATGAAAATCTTTTCTAAATCTAAAAATTCTTTTATGAAAAGACAAGTAAATCAAGAGTGTGTGTGCATGGTATACTTGAGCAATCCACCAACTATCTATCCTTTACATTTTAACTAAACAAAACTAAATCTATACCTAGACACAAGTCTTCATCTTCTTGAAGTCTTCACTTGAAGGCTTCTCATCTTCTTGACTTGGTCCAAGCTTGATCCAAAAGCTCCTTGGATCACCCCGTGCTAGCTCCAAATCTTGACATTTTAACCTTTGTTGAACTATGCACCTACTAAGATCTTGATAATGAATCTGTCACTAATTAAACACAAGATCATTAGTAAACATAACTTCATGAGTTGATCATCATCAAAACTAGGGTGATAGGCCTTTGGGCCAACAGTATGAATAATATAGTTGGTAAACATTGTTGATATTTATATATTTACATTGTTCATATAAACTAATATACTAATGTAAGTTGTAGTATTGGCTATGTGAAAGGGCTGTATTTTTGAGCCAAGGAAGGGTTTGGAGGACAAAATCCCACAGGCAGTAAGATGGGACCTCCAAAATATTAGCAGGGCCCTGATTGAAATTGATCTTAATAATTTGAAGAAGATAAGGTTAGTTTTAATAGTTAGTGACCATAGTCTCTTCGATAATTTTTATATATTTATTTTTAATTTTATGACAGCAGTCAAAGTCGCAGTTCCTCTGTTAAAATTTTAGTGGCCTGCGACCAAAGTCGCAGTTCCTTCATTATGTTATAAGTGAACTGCGACAAAGGTCGCAGTTCTTTTAATTCTTTGATTTTGACTGCGTCCGAGATCGCAGTACCTGAGACGGGACGAATTTAGTATGAAACTTCGTCCTGCGATAATGGTCGTAGTACTGTATATTGTCTTATAGTTAAAAGTTATGACTGCGACCATGGTCGCAGTTTGTTGATTTGACTTCTTTTATAAGTTTCATTTGCTGTGATGTAAATCACAGAACTAACATGTAATTTTATATTGATGTTTATTTAACATGATTTTTAGATTTTTAATCGAATGGCCAATATTTTGAATGCTGAAAAAATTATGATTGGCCTTCCTGCTGAAGATGATGAAGATAAAAGAGAGAAAGAAGAGATAAATATTGAAGCTAACATCCCGACGAAAAAAGAACGAGAACCTGTCAAACTAGTTGAGGAGACAATGAAGGAACAAGAGCCTTCTGTTGCAAGTATTTGCCAGCACCACGGGATGAACAAGCTGATTAACTGAAAATTTTGAGGAATGAAAATACATACTTGAGGGCATATGTAAAAAAGAAAATTAAGAAAGTAACAACATAAAATAAAGATGAAGGAGGAAGAAGAAGAAGAGCTACTCTAAAGAGCTGCTGAGAGCAGCCACTGCTGCGAAAGATGAGGAGGAGAGGAAGAAGAAGGAGAAGGAGGAGCAGAAGAAGGGGAAGAGGAGAAAGGAAGAGGAGGCAGCGCTAGGAGGAGGAGAAGAAAAGGAAAATTCAAGAAGAGGAAAGAGGAGGAGGAGCAGGAGGAGAAGGAAAAGAAGAGGAAGGAAGAAGAAGAGAAAAAGAGAATAGGAGAAAGAAAGAAGTAGAGAAGAAGAGGAAAAATGAGGAGAAGAAGCAAAAGATGATGAGGGAGCAGATGGAGAAGCAGGAGAAAGAAGAGAAGAAAAAGGAAGAGGATGATATCAAACGATCTAAATTTGAAGTTAGTAATGATGGGGAACATTTTCTAACTTTTACTTTAAATTAAACTCAACAGATCCTTGATATCCAAAAGATAAAGCTTCTGAGAAAAAAAATTCCAGAATATACTCCGATTCACAAGGAAGTGTTAAAAAGAAAGCTGTGAATTACTCTAAAGGATCAATAGAAAGGGGAGTTAAAGAACGCAAGCACACTGAGAGAGATCACAATGACTCCGATTTCATTTATCCAAAACAAAAGAAGAAAATTATTAAGAGACTGTTCCCACAGTCTGCGACTCAGATTTTAGCCCCTGATGTCGGCACGACAGAGAAGGGCGACACTCAGCCGAAAATCAGAGAATTGAGTGAATGCACTGCCTACAGAATTCTGCAGCCACAAAAATAAACGCTCATCAAATTTTTTTGGACAAAGCCACCTCTGAGTAATTTTTTCATTTTATTTCAATTTACATCACATATAAGTTATTTATATTATGACAATTTTATTATTAACTCTTTTTTTGTAGTGCTATTGCACATCAGTATCCTGATAACGGAATAATAGTTACCAAAAATGATACAGAGGACCTGATGTTCATAGAGATTTATAAGCTAATATTATTTATTTCTACATGAAGCATTTAGAAAAAAAAGGTGGATTAAAAAGTATATTCTTTCGAAGCGAAACTTGGGTAAACATCTATTTTCTCTTTATATTTAATTCAAACATCAGTTATTTATATATGTAGTACTTTATAATTTAATAGTTAAAATCTTCTAGTCGCATTTATTATTGATAAAGCCTAATGAGTTGATTGAGACCCAGGTCACAGTGAATCTTTAAAAAAGTATATTTTTAGTGCTACCCTGGTTGGTCGCAGTTTGTTTTATTCATTCAAAAAAATTGACTGCGACCAAGATCGCAGTGTTGTTATTATTTTTGAATATATTAGCTGCGACCCAGGTCACATTCGTCATTAGTTAGCTTCAACTGTTAGGATTAATCAGCCACTATGACCCAAGTCGCAGTCAACATTAGTAAGCATCATTTTCAGGCTTAATAGGCGACTGCGACCCAGTCTGCGACCTACATAATATTGTGAGAAAAAAGACTGCGACCTTGGTAGCAGTTTTGATTTTCATATAATGTCTGATATTTTTATTGCATTTTATTACTAAATCTTTAATTGTTTGAATTATTTTGGTTTTGACAGCACGGTGTTGTATCTAAAAATAAGATCTGGAAGATTTTTAATGAAGAAATTGTTGAGAAACTGGTCAAGAGATGTTCATTACATGTTCTTCCCGATCAATCACAAGCATAATGCCAGGAAGCTGGATTCCACTGGACGTTTTGGTATTGGATTGCCATATATAAGAGTGAAATTTTTATAACTCTTTGGTTTTGGTGAATAAATCAAGTAATATATTAAGGCTGTACCAACAGATGCCATAACAATGGTGAGTTAAATTTCATCTTGCAATTTCTGATTATTTGCATTTAATTGCATTAATATTGAATCTTTTTTTCCTATTGACAATGCAGAAAGAAAGATTGTTACAGATGTTTGAAATTAATTTCAATAAATGGTTGAAAAACCTATATAAAATATGTAAGATGTCCTCAACAGGCAAACATGTATATATTTCCTATGACATGTACATAAGATTTTTTCTTACCGATTTACCATAAAAATTTAATCTCATATATTTTTTTCCTGTACAATTTCAGTGTTTATTGCCTGTATATGTATGCAAGTATATTGAAAGTATAACATTTGATACTCCATCAATAGTTGATGTTATGATGGCGGCCAATGTACAAAGACTGAGAAGCGAGCTTGCATACATGTACTCACAGATAAAGAGAAAAGTTGGGATGAAGAAATAGAAACAATACAAAGGATGGTATTTAAAGATTGAAATTTTATCAAAATTTTTATTTCAATATTGTTAGTGCATTCATATTAATTTTTTGTATTATAAGTGTATCCTCTTTGTAAAGCAGGTCTGTTGGATATATTAATGTAATTTATCTACATTTTTATTCATATGTTATAACTACATTGAGATTTCTTCTTTTTTATTCTGTACATGTAAGAGAGACAGCGACCCAGGTCGCAGTGATTTTAAATACCAATAATGAGTTGAGAATCCGTATTGCAACCAAAGTCGCATTCATAACCAGGGCGGCTGTATTGACTTTTTATAATGCGACAATGGTTGCAGTATGAATAAATTATGAAAAAATAAATTTATTTATTAGCATTGCGATCATAGTCACAGTAAATGAATCCGATTCTAGGACACACTGCTAAGAAAGTTGAAGTTGAAGTTGAGGGAAGTTGACCATGGTTGCAGTGCAAATAATTTAAAGTAAGTTGGTTATTTGGATACTACAAGCACGGTCGAAGTTTCTGAAATGTCATACTGATAAGGAGGTACTGTGCCGTCATACTGCGATCATGGTCTCAGTACCAAATAAGGAAATGCAATGTTTTTATATACATAACGATATATGTTTTAAATTTTGTTAAAATAATCAATTTGACGGAAAGTAAACATGCTCGTCACGGTTTTTATACCGTAATAAACTAAAAGAATAATAGTCTTGCCGTTTTCAAGGTAGAAATAATTGCATTTCAAACTTATTATTTTTAACCGGTTTTCGAAAACTGAACAATCACCTAAAAAAATACACTTTTCAAAAAACATAAATAATAAATTTACGCCATGTTCACGTCGTTTGAGAGCATAAACCTTTTGAAATTTCTGGATGTATTATATATTAAGGGCGTTCTTTAAAGGAAAACAACAGTCTAAATTTTATTCCTAAAATTCGTTTCTGTAAATTCTGAAAAAGTTTAAAACTGTCTTCTCCATCATCTCCCCTGAAAGAAGCAATTTCTCAAATGATAATTGGAAATATAGTTTTGATACATTCCCTCGATATGGGTCGAAGGATGAGCTTGATATGGATGACCCATTCTGGGAGTTCATGGGTAAAATGAAATATCGCTGTGAAGAGGAAGAAAGCGAAGAGGAGAGTCGCGGTAATGAGGAGGAAGTGAAGGAGGAAAGCGATACGGAAGACGAAGACCGTCATAATATGAAAGATGAAGGTGATTATGATGGTGATAACTGTTTTGTCCGGAAAAGTTTAGAGATCGTAATAAAATTTTCTTGAATCAAATGAAAGATTACAACAATCTCAAACAATCCCGATTACAAGAGAGAAAAGATGTTCAAGCTCAAATCTTCTCTTTGTTTAATACTTGGTTCTTGATGTAGCAGTGGAAAGTGAATCTTGTTTTCCGTTGACTGCGTGAACATCACAATCTTCTGGGAATCTTCTCTTCAGACTATGGACGGAGTAGCATAGCTCATATCCAATAAAATCTCAAAGAGACTTGAGGTAAGAACAAACTTATACTCAGCAAGTTGTTAGAAGAGTTGAACTCTTAAGTATTTCTAGCTAGAAGCTCAGATCAAGATTCTCCA
>JAVJIF010025782.1:0-44982 GCA_038442645.1 Agave tequilana | reverse complement strand
AGGAAGTGTGGCAAATGTTCTTCGATGGAGCATCGCGAATGGGCCCTAAAGGCAAGATTATTTCCAGAGTGGGGGTTTTGTTTGTCTCCCCACAGAATCATGTTCTTCCCAGAGCATTTTTCTTGACAGAATCATGCTCCAACAATGTAGCAGAATATAATGCTCTGCTTATTAGCCTTCAACTCGCCCATGGAATGGGGGTACACTACCTCAAAGCTTACGGCGCGACTCAAACTGATTATCAATCAGGTTAAAGGTGAATATGAAGTTCGCCATGAAGACTTGGTGCCTTATTATCACACGGCCATCGAATTGGCTTAACCTATTTGAAGGTTTCTACATCGGGCATGTGTCTCGATCTCAGAATACCAAGGCGGACTCTCTTGCTGCATTAGCAACAACACTAGCCTTGCCAGCCGACATCGAGTATCACCTCACAGTCGCAACTCGACATCTTATATGCTCTAAGCATATGCTAAGAACCCGAGAAGTCTATATGTCACCACGGATCTTGAGCCGAGAGATTGGCGCTTTCCTCTCATTGATTATGTTTACACGGTCTGCTTCCAGACGATCCTAAAGAAGCGGCGTCTATCAGACGAAGGTCTCTTCGTTTCTACTACGACCCAACTTTGAAGACACTTTACCGTCGTTCATATGACGGTGTCCCTCCTCCGTTGCCTTTCTCATTCAGAGGCACAGGAAGCTCTTAGAGAAAGCGCACGACGGTATTTGCGGAGCTCATCAGCCAGGTCCAAAACTTAAAGATAGGTTGCACAGACTTGGATATTATTGGCCAACTATGATAGCCGACGCCATCCAATATGCACGAAGTGTAAAGCGTGTCAAATCCATGCGAACTTCATACACCAACCTTCAGAGTTGCTCCACCCGACTGTTGCTTCATGGCCATTTGAAGCATGGGGAATAGATGTCGTAGGGCCGATCAGCCCCTCTTCGACAAAAGGTCACCGGTTTATCCTGGCAATAACCGATTACTTTTCAAAATGGGTAGAGGCTATACCATTAGCTGAAGTCAAAACCTCTAACGTGGTTAACTTCATCAAACACCATGTCATCCATCGATTTGGTGTCCCTAGGCGGATCATCCACGACAACGGTCCCCAATTTATAAGCCAAGGATTCTATCGGTTCTGCGATAAATACCGAATTCAGAATGTGGCTTCAACTGCCTATAATCCTGCCGCTAATGGTTTGGCGGAAGCATTCAACAAAATGATCATCAAGCTACTCAAGAAGTTCGTCTCCTCGAATAAGCGAGACGGGACGAAAAGCTTGGTGAATGTCTTTGGGCCTACCGGACCACGTTCGGACACCGACAGGCAATACGCCTTTTTCCTTAGTATATGGGTGCGAAGCAGTCATCCCATTGGAAATCCAGATGCCGTCATATGAGTAGCTCTGACTACTAAAATCACATCAGAGGACAATGATCGGTTGCGTCTTCAAGAGCTCGACGCCCTAGATGAGAAGCGACTACAAGCTCAGCAACATATTGAGCTGTATCAAGCTCGAATTTCAAAGCCTTCAATAAGAAGGTCAAACAGAGAGTCTTCCAAAAAGGAGATCTGGTCCTAGCCGTCAGACGACCGATGATTATAATGCACAAGAACCAAAGGCAAATTTCAGCCTAAATGGGAAGGACCGTTTGTAATAGAAACAGTCTATTCAAACGGAGCATACCGCCTTATGACTTCAGATGGCGACCTACTCATGATGCCGATCAATGGCAAGTTCTTAAAGAAGTATTATCCTTAATCAAGGATCCTTCTCATGATCAAGTTAACACTACACCTCTGATCAAGATCTTCGTGTCCAAAGTACACACAAAGAGAGCCTTTCTCTTCCTCCAAGCGAGATCATACAACCGTAAACCAGTAGGAACCTGGTCGTGCACTGGTTGTCCCGAAGACGTAACCAGATAATCCAACATCCTTAACGATTAAGGATAGAGGAAAATGTTGGCCTGTAAGCCCAACATAAATCCTCGACAACTCATCATGCTAAGGGGAATAGCATGGCTAGCCCAACTCAAACGGTAGTTGGTAAAGCATATCAAATCCGTTGACAGCTGGGGGTTTGCTAAAAATCCCAAGAGACCTGTTCTCATTTGATTCCCCCTCCAAAATCACTTACCAATTCTCATCCATAGAATGGTAAGACCACATATACATATCGCTGTTACGTTAACATTAAACCTATGACAGCAATTCCCTTGTTTCTCCCCGTGAAAACGAGACCTCCAACACTTACCAATTCTCATTCATAGAATGGTAGGGCCGCATATACATTTCGCTGTTACGTTAACATTAAACCTATGACAGCAATTTCCTCGTTTCTTCCCGTGAAACGAGATCTCCAAAGTCACTTACCAATCTCATCCATAGAATGGTAAGACCACATATGCATTTCACTGTTACGTTAACACTAAACCTATGACAGTGATTCCCTCGTTTCTCCCCGTGAAAACGAGACCTCTTCCCAAATTTCATTACCAACCTTGAGCTTGGTGGCATCTCAATCGGTTATGTCATTGCGACCTCTGAACCAGCAGACAGCCAAGTCATAATTTTGAGCCTGTTGACATCTACAAAAGACAGGTCTCGATACTTGTTGACATTTACAAAAGACAAGTATCACCAACCTTGAGCTTGGTGGCGTCTCAATCGGTTATGTCATTGCGACCTCTGAACCAGCAGACAGCTAAGTCTCAATTTTGAGCCTGTTGACATCTATAAAAGACAGGTCTCGATACTTGTTGACATTTACAAAAGACAAGTATCACCAATCTTGAGCTTGGTGGCATCTCAATCGGTTATGTCATTGCGACCTCTGAACCAGCAGACAGCTAAGTCTCAACCCTGAGCCCTGTTGACATCTACAAAAGACAGGTCTCGATACTTGTTGACATTTACAAAAGACAAGTATCACCAACCTTGAGCTTGGTGGCGTCTCAATCGGTTATGTCATTGCGACCTCTGAACCAGCAGACAGCCAAGTCTCAATTTTGAGCCTGTTGACATCTACAAAAGACAGGTCTCGATACTTGTTGATATTTACAAAAGACAAGTATCACCAATCTTGAGCTTGGTGGCGTCTCAATCGTTATGTCATTGCGACCTCTGAACCAGCAGACAGCTAAGTCTCAACCCCGAGCCCTGTTGACATCTACAAAAGACAGATCTCGATACTTGTTGACATTTACAAAAGACAAGTATCACCAATCTTGAGCTTGGTGGCGTCTCAATCGGTTATGTCATTGCGACCTCTGAACCAGCAGATAGCTAAGTCTCAACCCCGAGCCCTGTTGACATCTACAAAAGACAGGTCTCGATACTTGTTCACATTTACAAAAGACAAGTATCACCAATCTTGAGCTTGGTGGCGTCTCAATCGGTTATGTCATTGCGACCTCTGAACCAGCAGACAGCTAAGTCTCAACCCCGAGCCCTGTTGACATCTACAAAAGACAGGTCTCATCTTTCGATCCAACAAGGACCAGTTTCGGGCTTGGTAGCTTCTTAACCAGTTATGTCATCGTGACCTCTGAACTGGCAGATAGCCAAGTCTCATTATTTAACCCAATAAGGACTATGTTCTCAAGTGATCGCAATACAATTTGGAATCGGAATTCAGAAAATAGAACAAGTTGGAGGTTCGACAAGGAGTCAAAACAAAAGAAAAGAAATTTTCATTGATTCCAAAAGGATGGGATACATGGAGGCACACATATTGTAAGCGACAGGCGTACATTGTAAGATCTGATCCGCTCTTCAAGGAAGCCAGCCTCGTCCTCCTGTCGTCAGCAACCTGGGCAAGCGCCTGCGACCTTAGCTCAGCCTCATTGGAATCCATTGCCTGGGCCAAACGAGCCTCGACTTCAGCCAAATTTGCCCTCTGCGATAATCCCTGCCGCAAGAGTTCGTCACTCTGGGCCTTGAGTTGCTCAAGCCGCGCAGCTTCTTCAAGACGCACCGGTTCAGCCTTGGACAAGAGAAGGTTTACCTTCCTGATCATCTCCCTGGCCTTCCCAATCTTATCTTCAGCGTCAAGAAGAGCACTGGTGGAGGCATCAATGGCATTTCCAACCTCTGCTTGCCTTGTTTCCAAGGATTTCAAGTTAGAAGAAATAGCCTTAGCAGCTTCCTGAGCGGCAAGACGGGCCTCATGCATTTGAGCGACAAGACGCGCAAACCGCTCATCAACGAAGACCCCAGATCTGAGCGACTGAGACAGTGCCATTCCTCTACGTCCTTCTCGAATTGGTCTACCAAGAGTTCTAAGGCAGCGGCCTGGTGATACCTTCAAAGTCCCAAATACTTTCAATACTATAGGAAAGGACCACCTTCAAAGTTGAGAACGACATAGTCGAACCTTTCAAGACCAGGTCAATAGATCGCCCTAAGCCTTTATAAAAGCTATCGACTATGTCACCTATGAAATCATTTTCAACCTCGGCCACCTCTGGTAGACGGGCAGCCTCAGAAAAATCCACCAGCCTGGTCGACACTACCTGGAAGGAACGGCGGGAACACTAACAGCAGCATGATAGGTCGTCGGTGATCTCGGCGAAGTCTTCATGGAAATCAGTACACTAGCCACTGCTGAGGTAGGGCTGGTGACCATCTCCTGAACAGCAGGCTCAACCACCAGGGTTGGGAAAGTAGGGCTTGTAATCACCCTCAGCTCTGCGCTTGGCAAAACTGACGGCACCTCACCACGTATAGTTGGTCATATCCAAACTGTCGAGCAAAACCGACTTGGGACATAAGGCTCCAAGTAGCAGGTATCCCCGCTTCTGTACAATAAATGTGAGGGCCGGATGCTGACCAGCCACTCAAAAACTCCCCGGGTCAGGGACGACTGTCCCTCTCCCACATCTTTGAACTCTTCCTCATAACCTGCACCCTGAATACGGGAAAACAGCGGAAGAGACTATAAACTTCATAACGACGTACCAATTTACGGGCCTCAGCCACGTAAGTCTTCAGCCACGGGCATCCTTCAAATCGGCAGAGAAGCGTCGTTCGAACACCTTGTGGGGGATCCTCTCCGGCTCCAATCAAAGAGGGACAATGCAGGCTGAACCACTCCATTAAATAAGTGTACGGCAGACCTATCCTAGGATTGGGTCCGTCGCGAGGTGAATTGGCTCCCTTTCTACGCTTCGTCGCTGGCGGCCTGCAAAAAGCCTCCGTTAATGCACGAAGGCCTCTCTGGATACAGCACACCATGGCCGGAAGAAGACCCAGAGGGTGTCCATGAACCAAATGAACAGCAGGCAGCAAAACATTCGGGTGAACGATGTCACCCGAAGAAGATGGCACTACGCATTTCTTCAGCCAGATTGTTAAGAAGCCAGCCAGCAGTGCCTTCCGAGACATCGGCCAGCGAGCCTGATGATGGAAGCTTCGAAGGACATCACCCTTCTCATAGGGACCATCGTCTTCTGTCACAACAAGATCCCTTTGGAGGTGCTTTTGCATCCGGTCAAAGATATCCTCATCAGCAACTCCGCAGTGAGCCGCTTCAGAAGTATTCCCCATAACCGGGAACAAGTACTTCCCCCAGCTCTTCAAGTTACAAGAAGTTCCCTTACTGCCCCCATGTATACTGGAACAAATGTACAAGTGGCACATCAACTCCCGATAAGTCTTGAACAAGGCAGGCTCCTGCTTCTCTAGAAGAGCCAATTCCGCCTCGCACGAAAAGTATTCTTCATATGGGAGAGACCCAAAAGGCAGCGCAGAGACTTCCCACATCTCATGCAAGGCCATACCCACTCATCAACAGGGGTGAAGAAAGTCCCTGAAGTTGGGCAATACAATTCAAAGATGGCGTAGAAGCACGCCACGTTCATATCAATACCGTGATGGGTCGCCCGGACGGCCTCATAGAGGTTCAGCCTCTCCAAATCCTCCTCAAAATGAGCAAGGATATATGTAGACAAATCCCTCCACCATGCCTTTGGAGGGTGAATCCAGCCTGGAGCCCTAAAGTCAGTAGCAGGATAGTTCCCATTGACTTTGAGGAACTGGTTCCCAAAAGTCAGCGCCACGGCAGGATTTTCTCCCACTGGGATGTCTCGCGATACATTCCCAGGGTGTAGACCCATTATGCAACGGGGAGGCCCTGCTCTTGCATAACCAGGAGACTGAAACATCAATCTCCTACGTGGACGGAGTCGGTATTTCGGCTCACTTCCCATACCATCTTCCGAGCCTGCGTCACACACTGGAAAGAAGACAAAGAAAAATGTCGCTTTTTGATGGGAGGTAAAATTTCTCATCATCCAACTGGAAAATCCACTGCCCTTCTCCTGCCTGTAGTTGGTGATCAGGATCTGGCGCGGCATCCCCGAACATGAAGTCGGGCTTCTTATAAGTTCGACGGTCAATATCTTCAAGAGGAGCCGTAGTCAGAATGCTCGTCGTGGTGCGTTGATCACCACCATGAATAAGCGTGTCTCGAACGACGGAGCTCTGTTCACTAAACAAAGAAACCTGCCCTTGAAATTGCAAGCTGATATGGCCGTCCGCTCCTCTGGTCATTCCAAATAGATTGTTCAAAGGACCAGGAGTGTAGTGCACTGTAGAAGCAAAGAAAATTATGATTAGTGCACTAGCCGAGCGAACATGAAGACACAATTTTCACCAAGGCATAACTTCGCCCTTTGAGCGAAGTTTGCAAAGTGATAGCTTCGACAAAGCTTAGCCTCACAGTCAAGTCCGCATTTCGCAGAAAATGCCCAAGTGTTAGCTTCGCCTAAGCAGAAGGCAGTACAGCCCGAGGACTAACGTCGTCAAAAGGACATTAAGGTCATTAATTCTTTACGGCCACGATTGATGGGACAGATCCGTACCCTGCTGTTCAACAGGACGAAAACAGCCCAAGTGATAGCTTCGTACGGAAGCTTAATGAAGAACTGTTCAGTTCTTAGATCCCCGGGAAATTCAGGGAAATGGATTCCCTAACAATAACAGATCATGCTTGATCGTGCTGGATTCATCCAAAGATAGCCAAATATCGGATTTAAAAGAGAGATGGCAGTCTCTAATCAAAAGGGGAAGTCCCTTACCGGCAGTCGGTCGTTCGATGACTGAAGGAGGAGGAGGACACTCCGCTGCAGAAGTTGCCACTTCTTTCCCCGCTCGTCTCTTGGGCGCCATTGAAGAGCTGCGGAAGCTTTCAAATTTTTTTAATGGAGAGGAAAAAGGAAGAAGAAGAGTCAAGGTCTCTAAAAATTTCAAGTAAATAGGTCTACTCTTTCTCAGCCCGATCGGGCTTTTATAGGCCAATCAGCGCCTAAAACGATGCCTCGAAAAGGGCACAGGCCGCCATTTCGAGTTAATTTGAAACGTTGCCTAAAGCGCCTTCCCGAGAAGCGCTGCTTCAGCCACTAAGGGTTAACCTCGCCTTGAGTCAAAGTGCGGACTTCGCACAAGTTTGCCAAGAACTTCGCCAAAAGGGTCGCCTTACTCCGCTAAAGGCACAGTTCGCGGACGCGCCAGCTTCGCGCGAAGCTCATTCAAAAAGGATCTTGTCCTTAACTTCGTACAAAGTTTAGCTCCGCCTGATTGATTCAAGTCCTCTTAAATTTTCAATGAAGGCAAGCGAAAATCAGATGAGCAGAAAATGGACTTTCATTGATTTAAAAGGAAAGGTACATTGATACTACATCAAGGTTGTGTTTCGTACAACAGATTCAGTTGCTCAACAGGATCATTTGCGCAAAAGGCATACAAGTGGTTTTATCTGCTTCCAAGCCAGATCAACTGGACACGAAAGGCTTCCTCCTGCACAAGGCCGTAACCAGGACAGATGGTGCCACAAGGACATGGCCATGATCCTTCGCTTAATGGCAGATTTTGCCACCATGAAGCTGGATCATCTTTGATGAAAACTGGCAAGGGGAAGGTCAGTGATCTCACAGGTGACGCCCGCTTTCTCGAAATGGATCATCTCAGAAAAGCGACTACCAGCCTCGCCTCGAAGTGAATCATCTCGGATAAGCGACTGCCAATAGTCTCTGGGACACGCATCAGCTGCCCCATGTTGACACTTAAAAAAGACAAGATTCTTGTTGGTCCGAACAATGTCTAAACTTGTTGACATTTACAAAAGACAAGTGACGGACGAGCTGAAGACCAGTTTTTCACCCATCTCCGAGGGACAAGGAAGCGACTTGGATTCCACTGATCCAGCAAGCAGACGGTGAACCCGGATTGTTTCTAAACAGACCTCAGCAGGTCTAAAGATGCTAGCACTTAGCATTGCATGAGCCCAAAGGGATAGCCTCGCTTGAGAGGCTAATATCACTCGACTTCGCCTTGAAGCCATTCAAAGCCTCGCCAGGAAGCTGACTCGCAAACTTCGCCACAGAGGACTTCCAGCTCCGCCAAAGGGTTTCTTTCGGACTTCGCCAGAAACCGTCTCTAGCTCCGCTACGAGCTCAATGCGGATGGCTCCGCTATGAATCTGCCACGGTCAACCTTTGACCAATCAAATCTCAGGATGAGATCGGATCCAATCAGATCAAATCTAATTAAGGTCAAATCAGAGATCAAATTTGGCAGTTGATTGCCACAATCTCTTGACTCTCCTAAAACGAGTAAGAAGATCAGGGGAAATCCTCCAACGATATGGAAAGGATCAAAACAGATCAAGAAGGTCCACCGACCTGCCAATTCTAGCTTCGCAGAAGCTGATCTTAGCCTCGCAGCAAGGCTACTTTCCAGATTTAAACAGATTCGATTCAATCTGTTTCCATATCTTCAAGGGACGGTTATACCCTTGCTCTCCTTATAAATAACCCGCCAGGGGTACAAGGAGAGAGACACATACGAATAGAGATCGATCAATCGAGAGAGAAGACTCCACAAGCAGAGACTTCTTCACAAAGCACCGTGCGCTCTTGAATTCAGAGACCTTTTAGAGAATTGCTTTCTCTAACCAGGGTGTTGATACCCTAACATCGTCCTTCTTCTCAAGGAATCTCCGGAACCAGGCGAGAAGGAATTCCTTATTGAAGGCGATTTTGAGAAGCATCAAGAGGGTTCTACCAACCTTCTGTTCTCTGATTCCCCGAACCAGGCGAGAAGGGAATCTCATCGCTCGCATCGTCAAAGGGACAAAGTGGTCGCGCGCTGACCAGACTCCTATCGGCACACTTCTCCAGAATCTCTGAGGAGATCTACTTGTAATCCTTTTAAGAATACTTGTAATTTAGCTCCTCAACCCTTTTATTGTAAGTTTTCCCCCTTTGCAAACATAATGGAAAACACCCCAGTTTGTTCCTCCTGCTTAAAAGTAAAGCTTCAACTAGGGAAGCATAAGGCAACTTTTCGGTCTCCTTCATCAAGTCACAAGATTGGCGAACATAGCTCACTGCAATGCAAATCAGAACAGATTAGCAATTAAACACAGAAGAAGCTGCAAAAATACTTAGTCAGATTCTTTGGGACGAAGCAATCCGATTTCAGTTAAAGCAGAGGATAAGCCTCGCTTGCACAGCAATGATGGGCTAGCTCAGCAAACGCCAAGTCCTAGCCTCGCCTATATGGCTAAGCCAGACTGATCCTGTGGGACACAGTCTTAACCTCACTAATATGGCAAGATTGGCTCAACTTTGAAGAGACCAAGTCCCAAGTTCTGCCTGTGTAGCGGACTTAACATGTAGTGATCTTTCTGTGATCAAGTCAGAATGATAGCTTCGTTGGAAAGCTATGCTGAAATCTTTCTCTGCAGATCAGCCAATTGTAAGATGAAGAATAAGGGAAACTAATCCCTGAAGTAGCTGTCAAAGCTAAACTAAGGAGATGAATTCCTTAAAATTGGTGAAGTCGTTGAATGATCAAGACTTACCGGTCCTTGGCCGGATAATAACCAGAGTGGGCATTCCCACTAATTCAGAGATCTGAGTATCTCTCTCAACCAAGAGAAGAGGAGAAGAGCAGATCACTTCTCTTCAGAGGGCCTCAAGTGTCCTATTTATAGGCCCCATGGCCTGAGCGCTGCCGCCTCAAGCGTGGAAGCACGAGAGCATTTAAGGCACTTATTGCGCCTTGAGAAAAGGGACGGTTTCCCTTGGAACCGTGCAAAGGAAGAAACGTCTCTCTCATAAAGGCACTTATGGCGCCTTGAAGAAAGGGAATATCCTCCCTCAGAAATGCACAATCGGAGGATATCTCCCTCGATCAGTGCAAGAGAAGGAGTAATCCTCCTCGTAATCGGCCCACAGCAGTTGGCCTTGGGAAAGCAACAGATGTTCCAAAGCGAACCTATTCTAGGAAGCCCAGATGCGGAGCTACCCACACGCGAAGCTACTCAGAGTCGCTAACCTGTACAATTCTTTGACAAACTTATCCCAAAGCAGGATTGAAAGCGAAGCTAAACTCAACCATCATGGCGACGTTCATTCTCCACACACCACCGATCAAAATATTTCAAAGTATTTCGAAGTCTGAGCTATTGCAGACTTTCGAAAACTTTGAAGGGGTCTTGTTGACACTTAAAAAAGACAAGATTCTTATTGGTCCGAATAATGTCTAAACTTGTTGACATTTACAAAAGACAAGTGACAGATAAGCTGAAGACCAGTTTTCACCCATCTCGAGGGACAAGGAAGCGACTTGGATTCCACTGATCCAGCAAGCAGACAGTGAACCCGGATTGTTTCTAAAACAGACCTCAGTAGGTCTAAGATGCTAGCACTTAGCATCACATGAGCCCAAAGAGATAGCCTCGCTTGAGAGGCTAAAATCATCCAACTTCGCCTTGAAGCCATTCAAAGCTCCGCCACGGAAGACTTCTAGATCTGCCGAAAAGCTTCTTTTCGGACTTCGCCAGAAACTGCCTCCAGCTCCGCTGTTGGTCTGCTATGGTCAACCTTTGACCAATCAAATCTCCAGATAAGATCGGATCCAATCAGATCAAATCCAATTAAGATCAAATCGGAGATCAAATTTGGCAGTTGATTGCCACAATCTCTTGACTCTCTTAAAACGAGTAAGAAGATCAAGGGAAATCCTCCAACGATATGGAAAGGATCAAAACAGATTAAGAAGATCAACCGACCTGCCATTTCTAGCTTCACAGAAGCCGATCTTAGCCTCGCAGCAAGGCTACATTCCAGATTCAAACAGATTCGATTCAATCTGTTTCCATACCTTCAAGGGGATGATTATACCCTCGCTCTCCTTATAAATAGCCCGCCAGGGGTGCAAAGAAAAAGGAGGAGGCACGAAGAGAAAAGACTTCTTCAGAAGAGACGGCAAGAGGACTCCACAAGTAGAGACTTCTTCACGACGCATCGTGCGCTCTTGAATTCAGAGACTTTTAGAGAATTACTTCTCTAGTCAGGGTGCTCATACCCTAACACCTTCTTCTCAAGGAATCTCCGGAACCAGGCGAGAAGGAATTCCTAATTGAAGGCGGTTTTGAGAAGTAGCAAGAGGGTTCTACCAACCTTCTATTCTCTGATTCCCGGAACCAGGCGAGAAGGAATCCCATCGCTCGCATCGTCAAAGGGACAAAGTGGTCGCGCGCTGACCAGACTCCTATCGGCACACTTCTCCAGAATCTCTGAAGAGATCTACTTGTAATCTTTTTTAAGAATACTTGTAATTTAGCTCCTCAAACCTTTTTATTGTAAGTTTTCCCCTTTGCAAATCAATGGAAAATAAATAGTTGAAATGAAGCTAGAGTCGGAGGGTTCAGTGGTTGAAATGGAGATTTCTTTTAATGAGAAAGGTAACTCTTCTTCCGATATGGTTGCAATTTCTTTTCCTCTATCGAGTTGAGTCTGAATAAGGCACATTTGGGTTTCGTATGGTAAATTTTTTGTTTCTATTTGGCTTAAATTTTCTTTAATATTCTTAATTTCTTCTTTTAATAATTTTATTTCTGTTCAAAGTTCATGAATGCTATTTGGTTAGGGCTTCAAGGTTGTATTTACGGGATAGGTCTCAAAAGTTTTGAGATACTAAAAGGTTGAATTAGTTTATCCGTATTGTCTTCTTCATTGATTATTAGGGTTTTCAATTTTTCTAAATGTTCCTTTTATTTTTTCGGGTCTGGAATCTGTTGTGTATCATATCGAATATCAATTCTTTTGAATCTTTTTTAAATTTTTTGCCTTAGGTAATTTTAGAGTGTTTCTTGTATTAATCATATTAATTTGTTTACATGTACACGTATGGTCACTAGAACTTGAAGAATAGTAAAATCCATCATCTTTAGATATTTTATTAATTTCAGAATAGAGTTGTAATTTTTCTTTAAAATTTTCTTTTATATTTGAATCTATATCTGATAGATTGTCTATGATTTCATTAATTCTATTTTTGCCTTTTAATTTACATTTACTTGCGATGTGACCAGATTTGCAACATTTATAACAAGTAATTCTTTTAGATTGATAATAATCTTCGTTTGAATGTTTTCGAGAATATTTGTATTTCTTTGGCTTATGCTTTTATAAGGAATCATTTTTTGTTTGTGTTTCTTTTCTATTGAGGGAGCTTTTATTCCTGTGATGCCAATGCTTCACAGAAAGGGCCCATTTCTTTTGTTTATTACCGTATTTGGCTTGAAATTTTAATTTCTGACAGGCTAGTAGTGCTTCCTTTTTAACGAATGCAAATAATTGACCGTATGTAATAGTACTAAAATCAATATTATCATCTTCAATTCCCATGGCCTTTTTAATACTGGTGAAAACTCGTTGTGAAAATAAATTGGGTAGACCTGTAATAAATTTTTTTTCCAAAAACATTTTGTTGAATCGGACCGTTTTAACACATGAGTTAGAAACATATCTTTGTACCATCGAAAATCAGAAAGGGTTGGACATCGAAGGTTAGTAAGGAATATTTTTGAAGATCCTAATTCTTCTGCAGGGTTTCTACAAAATGTGTTGCTATTGTGACGATGAGAAAACTAGTAGAATCATTTCTCCTAGTAATTGTTCCCTAAGCATCTTCTACTTCTATTTCGTGATTTAAAATAGTTTGTTTGTCTTCTAGGGTCAATGAGTTATCCCACCAATATTTTAATTGACCAGTGAATCTGGTGACAATGTAAACAGTGGCATTTTGTTCTTGTAGTCGGTTTGTTTTGTAGGCAGTTACTGCCATACCAATTTCCTGTAAAGTGTTTAATATTTCATATTCACTTTTGCCATCAATATTCAATTCATAAACTGAAGTACCATCGTAACTTGACTTGAATATTGCTCGTTTTTCATATTGAATATCTGGAAGGGTTGGCCTAGGATAATAATTCCTAGTTCTTCCTTTACGCCAATAATTTTTTTATGAATTGTTATGCTGCTTGTATTTTCGATGAATTCTATTAATTTCTAAATCTTGATCTGTTCCTTGAATATCATCTTCTATTTGATTAATTTGTTGTACTAAGGAATTGTCTGAGGCTGAAGAGTCTTTAGCAGATTCAGATTCTGATGCATTTTGTTCTTCAATCGTATTTATCTTTGATGTGCTTGGAATATCTTTATTAATTTTTTCTAGAGCTTGATTTATTTGTCCTAGTAAGTTTAGTGGTTGAATTTTTTCTTCAAATTCAATTGGTATATTAGTTAGTTGAAAATGTGGTGCTGAATAACTTTGTGAAAATTTAGGACTGGACTCTTTGTGTACCCCTTTAATTTCAGTTGATAAAGAATCTATTTGTTGTGCTATCGTGTGCAGCATTTGATTTGAATAATTATTTTGAAGATATATTTTCTTAATGTCTTCAATGTTAACCGGTTCATTATTATCTTTTCCCTTTTTAAAGGGTGAGGCAGTAATGTCTCCTTCATTAGTAGTAATTTTAATAGATTGCAATGGGGGATAGATAGAAGTTACTGTTTGACCGTCGGATAATTACTATTTTTTATATAAACTAGTTTGAACATTGATTTGAGATTGGTTGTACGGGTTTTGAATGCCCTGTTTTATTAAATAATATTCTAACCATATTTCGAAGTTAAAATTAATTTTATGTTTTTCTATATCAGTGATCCATTCTTTTATTAATATTTCCTGATAAGTTTTATCAAATTCTGAGAACCAATTAAAATATTCGGATTCTTCTCTGAAGTCTTTATTAATTCAAAACTATTATTAATGAATGGTTTATCACTAGTAATGACATTAATCTCACTACTAAAGTCTCTTTTCATCTGTGATGATGTCAGAGAATAATTTTCCTGATCCTTTCTGGAAGAGGAGATTTATGAAATACTTTAATGGGCTGTTGTAATGAATAATCTGAGCATGACCTCCTACTAGATTCAGGATACCTGAAAGAGGTTGAAGGTTTTTTCTTTCAGCAAATTAAATCGTATTAATACCGTTCCATCATTTTCTTCAATAATATCAGAAATTTCTGTTCTTTCTATGTCTCTAGGAGTTTGTGGATTTTCATTCCTAAATTCCTCTGGAATTGTGATTTCATTCCACTTTAATCTTCTTGGGACAAAGGTTTTTGAATGTTCAGTTTCAATTTGAAGTAAGACAGTTTCTTCTTGTGTAGAGGTATTCATCATTTTGAATTTAGGGTTCATATTAGGGTTCATTAATTTGAAATACATTTTATACATAACTGCTACTTGTTCAGTAAATTTTTCAAATTCGTCACCTTGTAAATGAATGTCTAAGGTTAATGAATTTAAGAATAATGAATCTGTTAATGATACAGAGTAGTTAGGCATACGATTGAAATAGACTGGACCATTACATATATTTGTTTGAATCATAGACAAAATAGACGACTTTTATCTTTTTAGTCTTTTGTCTCTTAAGGCTGTATACACAGGAATATCTACACCTGTATGAACTAAGGGTTAATGGCTACCTGTATTAGGCCAAAATGTATGTAACAAAATCCTTTCTTTAGAAATTCTTGTAGAACCAAAGCACTATTCAGTGCTAATCCCGTCTGCAGGGATAAAAGAAGTAGAACATCGCCCTATGTGCGATCCAAAAGAGCCTTTGCGCTCGATTGCAGGGACCCAACCGGGTTTGATTTGAGGAAATTGTTGACGGATAGACAAACCTCTTCCCCCTATTGCCAACGCAGGGGATGTCAACTGCTGACACTCCACTCGGTCCATTGCCGGCTGGGACCAATCTCCGCCACGCCTCCAAGACGACGGTCAGTTTTTGATCGACTAACGGTACAAGTCCCGGTGAAACATCGCAAAAGGAGCATCTCGCGAGATCTACCCTCTGCATCCGTCAACATGACCGGAAGAGGACGAGAGTCCCCAGATCCAGACTACAGCCCAGGCTTAGGCGAAGTCTTGGTGCATGAGGAAGGTGTTTTCCGAAACACCAGATCCAGGGTGGCGATACCCTACACTTATGAACAGCCGTCCTCCTCGACGGCCCTAGCCTCGTCAGAGCCCAGGAGATCACTCCAATCATCGGACGGAGAAGATGAAGATAGTGGGTACGCCTCTTTGGCGACAGTCAGTTCGGTGCGAACAGACAGAGCATCAGTCAATATGGCTGATAACGTCAACGACGATCTTCGTCGACGCCTGGAAGCCCAGGAGCAAACTTCCAAGACTCAGCAAGAGGCTCTGGACAATATTCAACAGATGCTCGCTCAACTCCTCAATAACCGGAATAACAATGATGCCGGGAGCAATCACGATGAGGAGGAACACTTCAGCAATGAGCAGCCAAAACCGGAGAAATCCAAGGAGGGTTCTTCCTTAGACGCCGAAGTCCTTAAGGGCCTCCAAGCTCAGATCGCATCCCTAGCTCAGAGGGATGAATTAAAGAAGGTAGGGGCAGTCCGTCCTTATCTGCTGGAGTGGGATTCGGTGCCATATCCACCGAAGTTCAAACCGCCAACGCTGCATACCTATGATGGAAAGAGCTCGCCAAATCAGCACATCTACTAGTTTCGGTCTCAGACTGGTAATGTTATAAGCAATGACGCCATCATGGCTAGGCTGTTCATTGGCACCTTAAAGGGGGTGGCATTTGACTGGTTTCGCAGTCTTCCCCCGGACTCTATCAACTCCTGGATCGACCTGGAAACTCGGTTCCTCTCTCGTTTCTATGAGGACGATACCGAAGTGACCATGGACAAGCTCCTCTCCACTGTGCAGAGGAAGGGCGAATCTGTCCGTGACTACATTGAACGGTTCAGAAACTTATCCTTGATGTGCCCAGCGGGGATGCCATTACCCATGCTCTTGCAGACATGCAGACACAACTTCCTAGACCAAGTAGAAGTTCGCATGGGGGCTGTCAAAGCCCACACTTGGAAAGAATTGGTCGAACAAGCTGAGATAGCCGAGAAGTCGGCTAAAAAGTTCGAACCATCCGCCCCTAGAGGCAAGTGGGGGATGAACAACAAAGGGCGTAGCGACCTACCACAATCTTCTCAAACTAAAGGTAAAGAGACTATGTCAGTGGAGTTATCCGGAGATGTGCAGTCGAAGGCCAGGAAGAGCGGCTTCAACAATCAGGAGCCTAAGTTCCCTCCAAAGCAGTACTCGTTCAAAGACGATCAGGTGGTCACTATATTCCATCTGCTCCACAAAGGGAACAAAATGAAGCTGCCAGATGCGCGGCGTCCCAATGAGATAGGGCGCACAAACGACCCTAAATACTGCCTCTATCATAGGATGATTCACCATCCTACTGACAAGTGCTATGTCCTCAAAGACAGAATTCAAGCCTTGGTTGATGCTGGAGTCCTGACACTGAAGACGGAGCAGAAGAAAGTCACCGCCAATATGGTGACTCTTGAGTTCGGCAAAGCTCTGAAGGTCACAGTTCCTGACGGGACTTATGCAGTCCCTGCGCCACGGTTGGAAGTCAAGCATCCTCCAGCAATAGCTCAAAACAATAAGGGTCTTGTTCCCTTAACATTGGAGACAGGAGAAGTCATGTGGATACATCCAGACCTCGTCCAAGACGTACAGCGGGATCCAAAGCAGCCCAACTCAAAGGGCAAGTCTTGCAATGTCATCTCCATCCTGCAGACGACGGCAATCTTACATCGGCTTCCCTCAGTGATTCCGAAGGAGAAAAGCATACTTGCGCAGCGCAAGCCGATACGCCTCAACAAACGGGCACCCAATCCGGAAAATCATACTTAAGGCAGTATGAAAAGTCTACTGACGAGATACAACAGCAAACGATGTCAGTACAAGTACCAGCATCCACTCCAATCCCAGCCAAAGGGAAAGAAAAGCCTAAGGAGGTACGATTCGACCACGTGTTGAAGAAACCACCAGGCCAAGGGTTTGATACGCCCTTTCGGTTTGACACATTGGCTCAGCTGGCCAATATCCCAGCTCGTATCACTATACACGAGCTCCTTCGCCTCTCAAAGAGACAAGAGAAGCACTCAGGGAGGCGCTAACCAATTCAGAATCCTTTCTGACATGCATGCCTGAGATCCCTAACGACGACGTTCAGTCTCCCTGCCCAGAATGTCATCATGCACAATCAAAGGTGCCCGCTATTACCTTCACAGCGGAAGATATGCTTCTCAAAGATAACAAGCACGATCGACCTCTGTACTACACCGGATATATCGGTTCAACATGCATTGAGAGGGTACAAGTCGATCCGGGGTCTGCACTCAGCATCATCCCCAAAAGCTTCTCTACTTCCTCGGCATACCATTGTATAGGTTGTCCGCAACCACTACTACAATATACGGTTTCAACGCCGGGAGCAGTCATCCACTGGACGCCGGAGCAACCTACCAGCGGGCAATGAGTACGATCTTCCGCGATCATCTCCGAAAAACGGTGGAATGCTATGTCGACGACATTGCCGTCAAAAGCCGCAACATGAATGAACATCTTCGCGACCTGAGAACGATGTTCGACATAATGCGGGCTCATCAACTGAAAATGAACCCGACAAAATCCTTCTTGGGAGTGTCAAGCGGCAAATTTCTTGGGTTTATTGTCACATCAAAAGGAATTCATCTTGACCCAGACAAAGTCAAAGCCATCCAGAGCATGCATCCACCAAGGAATCTCAAAGAGCTCAGAGGCTTGCAAGGCAGGCTGGTCTATATCAGAAGATTCATCGCAAATCTCTCAGGCCGCTGTCAGCCGTTCACCGGCTCATGAAAAAGGGTACTTCCTTCGTATGGGATCAAGCTTGTCAGGAAGCTTATGAAGACATCAAGAGGTACCTCACAAAGCCTCCAGTCTTAGTGGCCCCTACATCAGGGAAGCCATTCTTGCTTTATGTAAAGGCTATGGACTACTCCCTCGGTGCCCTCCTCGCTCAAAAGGACGACAATGGCCACGAGCAGGCCATTTATTATCTGAGCAGAACTCGCATAGGAGCGGAATCTCGCTACAACCCTATCGAGAAAGAGTGTTTAGTGATTGAAAATTCACAAGTTATATGATGTTAATTGCTCAAGAATCAGATATTAAAGAGATGATTCAGTGATTTAGAGTTTACCTTTGATCTTGTTTACTTTGAATATGTGATTATTATACCTTGTTTCAATCTTTCGTTATAGCAAGTAGCTATATCGAGTCGTACCACGAGGAGAGCAAGCGTAGAAGCTTCACGATACTAGTGAGACAAAGAAACGATACCTCTTCTTTGTTCATTACACAAGAGCAAGCAATGTACAAGAGGTTGTGGATTGGTGGTACATTGTGAAAAGGAATGTATTGTGAAAAAGAAGTGAAGTGAATGAAGTGTGATGAAGTAAAGAAAATAAAAGAAAGCTAGAATAAAATGTATGAACTCTCTTGATTAGAAAGATGCATGGCTAGCATTACTACACCTCCTTGCTAACATACTAACTCTATGTTGATTTCAAGATTGTCTCAAATTGAATCATAGACAATAGAATATGGCTTGCATGTTCAAGTGTGGTATTCCTTCTTGAAGACTTAGTGTTCCTTTTAGTTAGTTAGCTTGAAGCCTCTTCTAGAATCTTTGGTTCTCTTACTAGATGAACATTGAGGAACTATAGGCTTGGTACTCATTTAGTGCAAAGGTTAGAAGAATCAAACTCTTCTTGACATTCAAAGCTTAACTACAAAGTTAGCTTGAAGTACATGAGATGATCTTGCTACACAAATGACACAACCATGGTAATCCATCCTTATGATCCAATCAAAGGCTCTTTTAAAGAGACACACAATTCTTATAGAGATCTAACAAGCAATCACCCAAGGATACAACTTACTTCATTGGAATTTACAAGAAACATGAAATTATGCAAGCATTGAAGTATACAATCAACTAGAGCTAGTAGTAGCTAGGTGAGTCTTAGCTAGCCATGCAACTAGAATTTAACCCTCCATTACACTTACAACAAAGCTAGAATTCTCCATGAAAGTAAAGATCTAAGCAATTAAACTAAGACTAGAATTGAATACAAGAAATTAAAGCACAAGAAGAGAAAGCATACTCAAGTTTAGCAAATAGAAGAAGAGAGCTCCATTGATGAATCTTTGCTTCAAGGTTGTCACAAGTCTTGATTACAAACTCTCAAAGTGAAAAACTCTCTCTCAATTTGGCTACAAACTCAAGGAGGAAGGAGAAGAGAACTAAAATCCTAGAACAAAAATTACAACACTTCCAAAATTTTCCCTCTCTCTTCACTCCCGCTCGCGCAGATCTCTGGCCAGGTATTTATAGGCAACTTTGAGAATCCCCCAGAATCTTAACTGTTGGCACGAAATCCGAGGCTCAACGGCCCTGGGATTGCCGCGCCCTGCCGCGGGATTGCCGCGGGATTTTGGCCGTTGGGATCCGATTTTCTGGTGAGATCTGGTGGTTAGGTCGTTGGCCACGTGGACCACTTGGATTCTGCAGTTGGCGCGCGGATCTTTGGTGAGATCTGATTTGATCTTTTGGCTATTTTTTTAATTAACCCCCTTAATTATCACTAATTAAGGTGGTTAATTACTTTTCCTCTTTAAAGTGTAGATCTGCAAAATCAGAGAAAATATTAGTTAAAAATCACATTTAATATACAATATGCAAGGTATAAAGGTGGTCTAAAATGCAAATACATGTAACAATCACACCCCCATACCTAGCTTTTGCTCGTCCTCGAGCAAAAATAAAAGAAAAAGAAAGAAAAATCCTAACTAATTATTACACCACTTTCGTAGGTGACACGATTGCACTGAGCACGTGCAACAAGCCGTTAAACCTCTAGGTTACCCTAGAGGAGGAGTGTTGTCTCCTGAGGGTTTTCAGCGGATTACACCCACAAAATCCAAAAAGAAAAATAAAAGGGGTTAGTGAAATTTTTGATCCATGCTTTAGAGATTCTAAATTGACCTATAGGTTTCAGGTTACTCAAAACTCTTCATTCTTCTTATAAGTATCTATTTAGAATTTTGTTTTCAGCTTAGGTTAAGATTTTGAGGAGAAGATCAAAAACCGGATTTTGCATCAATCCTAAGATATATATATCTATAAATATGAAGGATCTCTCTCAGACTAAGTTCATTTATTTACTTATATACATAACAAAAAAATTTTTTTTTTTTATATATATGTATATACAATCTTTATTTATTTATATTTCCTTATCATCCTTAGGTATCCTAGTCTACCCATGTAGCGAGCATCTTACCGATGACTCCCAAACCAGATGGTTTTAGGGCATCAGATGAGAAAACATCCCTAAGGTTCGATGACTCGAGTAAACTAGGTCACTTAGGAATTTAAGGACTTAACCACCTTTAGGCGTGACCGGTAATGCTTCTTGAGGCACGACTAACCAGCTTAATCAGTGGCTAAGTATTTATTATTTTTTTTTTTCTTTTTGACCACTTTTAGGCGTGATTGGCAATGCTTCTTGAGGCACGACCTACCAGCTTAATCAGTGGTTTTTTTTTTTTTTTTTCTTTTTGACCACTTTTAGGCGTGATTGGCAATGCTTCTTGAGGCACGGCCTACCAGCTTAATCAGTGGCTAATTTTTTTTTTTTTTTTATATTTATATACACACATTCATTTTTTTTTTATATATATATATGTGAATAAAGTCACAAAGTCTTTGATTAATCCCTCAATATGTTTAATATATATATCCTAAAGAAAGAATTAAAATCTAGTAATTTTTCTAATCCTTTATTACTTAACCTAAAAATCCAACAAAATTCCTCTTTTCAACTTATAATTGGAAATCTTAGTTAAGGGCTTCCTTAATCCCTAAATTTTAATTTAGATTCTTTAAACATGGATCAAAGAATTTCTTTTTCTTTTTTTTATATATCTTTTTTTTTATTTGTTTAAAAGAAAAGTAAAATCTAAAAAGAAAGTGAAAAAAAATCTAGAAAAAAGATAAAATCTAAAAAAAAATCCTAAAAAAAATAAAAAGGCCTAAAAAGAAAGTGAAAAATCCTATGTTAGTATATCTACCCCCCCATACCTATCTCATGCATTGTCCTCAATGTATGTGAGATAAAATGATGCATGAAATAGGTAAAGGTGAAAAGTCACTCCCTCGTCCTTTTTGGACCCGCAGTGGTACTGGGTCCAGCTGATTGTGTCCTCCTCAGTCTTACCTCCATATCATCTAACCTGGAGGATATTCTGGATGATTCCTCCTCCACCTTCTTCCTGAGCCTAACTTGTCCCCGAAATATTTTCTTCATGCCTTTCCAGAGAGTAGACATGAAGGCTTTTGGTTCAGTTGGGGGTTCTTGTCTCCAGAATTGGGGCTCATCTTCCACCTCTAGACTTTCCTCTGAAGAAGACTCCACAAGTACATTCTCAGGCATGACACTGGGTGTCCAGAGTGCCTGCAAGCAACTATTGTAGGCGCTTGTGGGTCTCTCTAGCATAATCGTCACGCGGGCAAATGTCGAAAAATAGCGTCTGACATGAAATGCTGACACAGACGTGTAATTAATACAGCATGAGAAAATTTTGGACCCCGAGTGCGAGAGGAATTTTCGATAATGGACCGGAAGATGGTTCGATTTAAACAGACCGTGTGGTGCTGTGTCATCAGGTCATGAATAATTTGAAGCACAGGTCTGTTGAAAGTCGTGGTATGATCTAGCCCCAGAATGTTCCGTTGGATCTAACGTCCAACGCAATGAATGTTTCTAAATGTAGATTGGGCTTTGAGCCCACGATCCTGGGTAGTGCAGCGTACACCCATGATAGTTAAATAATCAATTAAGGGCAAGGGGTCGCTAAGTTGTGAAATAATGGGGGCATGAGTGATATGTTCTAGTAGTGGAAGTGTGACCCAGATGTCACCGAATGGCATATGCGAGACAAATTGGTATGGGTCATGACTTACAGAAGCATAATCTATAGAATTGTAAAATGCGTTCACTAGATCCGGGCAATAAAAGGCTTCATGCTCGTTATGATCAAACACCAAAGTGTACCAATTCCATGCGCGGATTCGATCCATAAAAATATGCCCATATCCCCCACCTTCATTAAAAAGTGCAGAAAAATCTCTCTCCACATATAGACTAGGTGCCATAATTGTACAAGATAATGAAATAAAGGATTTGAGATAAGAAATTGCAAACCACCCCCGGAGATCTTGGGGGGAAACCCAAATCAGTAGCACAGAAGCACAGAAATGGCCTAAGGAAGAAATTTTCTGAATCTGTCTCCAGCAAAAGGAAATAGTCGGAGTGGAGCTTTCCGGCGCGCCTGAGGTGGCAGAGTTGCCGCAGATGGGCGGCAGGGCGCGGCAAAGGAGAGGAGTTTGGTGATCAGAAAATTGGAGGAGGTTGGCTTTGGGAAGAAACTCTTAGATCTGAAAGGGTTTGCTTGGGTGAGGAAGGATGAGTTGGGAGGAGAGCTTTAAATAGGGGTAGGTAAAAAGGTGATGTACAAAGTTACCCCTAGGTCAAAGTAGAAATTACAACCCTAGGTCAAAATTTTTGAATATGAAAGGATTTCAAGGGAGGAAAGAGAATCCTAGGGATGTGAAATGTACAAAAATCCCAAAAGAAAAATTTTATTTTATTTACAAAAAAATGTAAAAGAGAAATATTTACAAAAGAAGTCCCCAGATGATTTTCATGAAAAATGCATGGGAAAATATACAAATGGAAAGGTCACAAATAAATTGGGTCGGAAAGACCCAATTCGTGAACGTCTTGTGACAATGACTCCGTGGTAAAAAATGGCTTTAAGCGTTGTCCATTTACAGTGAATATATTGCCATTGGTTGGGTCAAGAATCTCTATAGCTCCATGGGAAAAAACAGTTTGAACGATGAACGGTCCTGACCACCTGGTACGCAGTTTACCAGGGAAGAGGTGGAGTCGAGAATTATATAACAGAACCTGTTGACCGACAGCAAAAATCTTCCTGTGAATGGCTTTGTCGTGAAACAGCTTGGTCCTGTGCTTTGTGATCCGAGCGTTATCGTATACTTCATTTCGTAGCTCCTCCAGCTCAGATAACTGTAACTTCCTGAGAACACCGGCTTTATCCAAATCAAGATTCAGTTGCTTTAAAGCCCATAGTGCACGGTGTTCTAACTCAACGGGCAAGTGGCATGCTTTTCCAAATATAACTCGGTACGGAGACATACCAAGGACAGTCTTATAAGCGGTCCTGTATGCCCATAAGGCATCAGTCAGTTTGACGGACCAATCCTTACGATTCTGTCCTACGGTCTTTTCCAAGATGAGTTTTATCTGTCTGTTTGTTACCTCAACTTGCCCATTGGTCTGAGGATGATAGGCCGTGGACAATTTATGAGTAATGGAGTATTTCCGCATCAAGGCTTCAAAAGCCCTATTGCAGAAGTGACTCCCATTGTAACTCAGTATCGCACGGGGGGCTCCGAAGCGTGAAATGATGTACTCTCTTAAAAATTTAATGACAACTTGGTTGTCATTAGTCCGTGTAGGAATCGCTTCAGCCCACTTAGAAACATAATCTACGGCTACCAAGATGTACTGGTTACCGTAGGACAGAGGAAAGGGTCCCATAAAATCAATGCCCCATAGGTCGAAAATTTCGACTTCCAAGATGGGTGTGAGGGGCATCATGTTCCTTTGTGTAATCCGACCCGTCATTTGACATCTATCACAAAGCTTGCAAAAAGTAAAGGCATCCTTAAAGAGAGTGGGCCAGTAGAATCCACTCTGGAGCACTTTTTCCGCAGTTTTTCGTGGACCAAAGTGTCCACCGCAAGCTAACTTGTGACAGAATGTCAAAACGCTCTGGTGTTCGTCCTCCGGAAGGCATCTACGAATAATTTGGTCAGGACAGTATTTAAATAAATACGGCTCATCCCAAAAGAAGAACCGCATTTGTCTCAGAAAACGGTGTTTTTCTTGTCCTGACCAATGGGAAGGAATTTGCCTGGTAGCAAGGTAATTTACAATATCAGCATACCAGGGCTCTCTACTCAGCACAAAGATGTGCTCGTCAGGAAAATCCTCGTTAATTGGTATTTTCTCATGGGGTGCGTTCGGGATTCTTGACAGATGATCCGCAACCACGTTCTCAACGCCCTTTTTATCTTTTATTTCCAAGTCAAACTCTTGCAAAAGAAGGATCCATCGAATCAATCTTGCCTTTGCGTCCTTCTTTTGCATCAAGTACCTCAGGGCGGAGTGGTCAGTAAAAATGATGGTCCTGGACCCTAGCAAATACTGTCGGAACTTCTCCAGCGCAAAAACGACTGCCAAAAATTCTTTTTCAGTGGTTGTGTAATTCAGCTGGGCATCGTTTAGTGTTCTGCTAGCATAGTATATTACGTGTTGCCTACTATCAATACGCTGTCCTAAAACAGCGCCAATCGCAAAGTCAGAGGCATCGCACATAATTTCAAATGGTTTGGTCCAGTCCGGTGCAGATATTATCGGTGCAGAAACAAGTCTATCCTTTAGCTCTCTCCACGACTTTTGACATTCTTCGTCAAAGATATAGGGTACATCTTTTCCTAGGAGATTTGTCAAAGGTCTCGCAATGTTGCTAAACCCTTGAATGAATCTCCTATAGAAACCAGCGTGCCCTAAGAAAGATCTAATGTCCTTTAAACATTGTGGTTCAGTGAGCTTGGTGATAACCTCCACCTTAGACTTGTCTACCTCGATTCCGATGCTCGATATCTTGTGCCCCAGTACAATTCCATGCTTGACCATGAAATGACACTTTTCCCAATTAAGTGTCAAATTCTTTTCCATGCATCGTTGCAAAACCAGCTTAAGATGGTACAAGCACTGCTCGAAAGTATCCCCATAGATTGAAAAGTCATCCATAAAAATCTCTAAAAATTTCTCCACCATGTCCGAGAACAGGCTCAACATGCAACGTTGAAACGTTGCTGGACCATTGCAAAGACCGAAGGGCATCCTACGGTATGCAAAAGTTCCGAAGGGACAGGTGAAGGTCGTCTTTTCTTGGTCCTCAGGAGCGATTGGGATCTGATTATATCCTGAATATCCATCCAGGAAACAATAATACTCATGTCCCGCCAATCTCTCCAACATCTGATCAATGAACGGAAGTGGGAAGTGGTCTTTACGTGTGGCGGTATTCAGCTTCCTATAATCAATACAAACTCGAATCTTCGTTGGAAGACGTGTTTGTATCAATTCCTTGTTCTCATTTTCCACAACAGTAAAGCCAGCTTTCTTCGGCACAGCGTGAACGGGACTAACCCATTGACTATCAGAGATGGGATAGATAATCCCATTGTCTAATAGTTTCATTATCTCAGATTTAACAGCTTCTTGCATAATAGGGTTTAGTCGACGCTGTGGGTCTCTTTTTGGCTTGGTATCTTCCGTTAAGTGAATCCTGTGTTGGACAATCGTAGGACTAATTCCCTTAATATCAGCCATCGTCCAGCCAATGGCTTCTTTATTCTCCCTTAGCACAGTCAGAAGGTCCTCTTCTTGTTGGTCAGTGAGATTGGAAGCAATTATAACAGGAAAGGATTCTTTTTCATCCAAGTACTTGTACTTGAGATGACCAGGAAGAACCTTAAGCTCAACAGAAGGGACAGGATCTATAACAGGTTGCTCGTGGTGCAAGGGAAGAATAGGGGTAGAATTCGTAGTCCTTTCAACATCTGGTCCAACAATCTGATCAAGAGTTAGATCGTCAGCTTCTAACTCAAATTCCTCTTCAGATTCGTACTCCATCTCCTCCACGTGTTCACTGGTTAATCCCTCTATCAAGTTAACATCAAAAGAGTCATTCTCCACATCCCTTGGTTGCTTCCCCAGATGGAAGACATTCACCTCCTTCGTCATATCTCCGAACGTCAGCCGCATCGATCCATTTCGACAATTAATGATTGCATTCGCTGTGGCTAAGAAAGGACGTCCTAGAATGACAGGTGTTTGCGCTCTGTGGTTTTGTACGGGTTGTGTTTCTAAAACAACAAAATCCACGGGGTAAATGAATTCCCCCACCCGTATTAAAACATCCGTAATTTCCCCCTTAGGAATCTTAACAGAGCGATCAGCCAGCTGAATAGTCATCTGGGTTGGACGAAGGTTGCCTAACCCTAGCTGCTGGTACACAGAAAAAGGAAGAAGATTGATGCTTGCGCCCAAGTCTAGCAAAGCCCTATTTACAGTGGTCTGCCCTATGATACAAGAAATGGTAGGGCTCCCTGGATCCTTGTACTTTACAGGGATTGGACCATTAAGCAATTCACTCAGATTGGAAGCCAAAAAGACTTTCTTAGGGACATTTGCCTTTCTTTTCTTAGTACACATCTCTTTCAGAAACTTAGCGTATGATGGGACTTGCTGAATAGCATCTAAGAGAGGGACATTGATTTGCACTTGGTTAAATATCTCTCTGATCTTCTCCATATGAGCATTATTCTTATGATTTGTAAGCCTGTTTAGGAATGGGACAACAGGCTTATAAATTTGCTCATCAACTTTCTCTTTTCCTTTTGACTGGGACGTGGATGGTTGTGAACTTGATGAAGGAATATCTTGCAAAGGTTGAATTGGAACAGAAGTTGATGGTTTTGACAAAGATTTTGGAGACTGATTTGAGACCTTGTTGTCTACTTGTTTCCCAGACCTTAGGATATGAATGGCTTGGCAGTGGCTTTGGCTGGGTCCCAAGTCTTCAACTTCATGCAGAGGAAAATGGGCTCTAGGATTAGGCACAGGTTGGCTAGGCAGCATTCCTTTTTGCCTTTCAGTCAAGGAATTAGCCAACTGTCCTATTTGGATTTGTAACTTATTCATGTCCTGCTGCTGATTATTCATCATTGCGGCTTGGGTTTTGGACAAAGTCTCTATCATCTTCTCCAACTCAGAGATTTTCTTATCTGAAGGATTGGGTGGTGGATGATTCTGATATGGGGGTGGAAAATTAGCTTGATATGGCACAGAATTTTGGAATGGTTGGAATCTAGGTGGACTCTGATATGAATTGAAATTTGGTGGGTTTTGATGGTAATTAGGTGGATGTGCCTGAGCAGGGTATTGCTGATGTGGAAATGGTTGTCTCGGCTGCTCATTACCAGACTGACTCCAAGAGAAGTTAGGATGGTTACGCCACCCTGGATTGTAGGTCTTAGAGTAAGGATTGTATGGAGGTCTGGTATACGCGGCATTTGTACTCTCCTGAAAATTTTGAGAGTAATATACTGGACACTCTTCCAACACATGATTCAGATCATGGCAGAAAGTACAACCCGGGTGGACCATAGGTGCAACAGGTGGTGGGCTGGCCACTCGTGATGGGTTGACTTGACTAACAGAATGTTCCCTTGATTCTAACAATTCAATCCTCTTCATTAACTGGGTAATCTTAGCTTCTGCAGCTATAGAGGATCCTATAGAGTGTAAACCAGTTCTGGAAGTTGTTGGTGTGGGTTTCTCAGAGCAGGATTCCCACTGGATAGTTTTCTCCGCTAGAGCCTCAAAAAGATCCCAACCCTGGTCTTCATCCTTTTTAAGAAATTCTCCTTGACACATGGTTTCAAGGAGAGTCTTAGTTTGATAGTCCAGCCCATCATATATAATCTGGCATTGGCGCCACTTCTCTATACCATGATGGGGACACAGGGCTACTAAATCCTTAAAGCGCTCAAAGTACTTCCAGAATGGCTCATTGGGCTCTTGTTTGAATTGCATTATATTTTTGCGCATGAGGGCTGTCTTATGGATGGGATAGAATTTTTTAAGGAAGACCTTAACAAAATCATCCCATGAAGAGATTGAGCTGACAGGAAGACTGTACAGCCACTTCTTCGCAATATCCTTTAGTGCAAATGGGACAAATCTAAGTCTCACAGCATCCTCACTTAACTGGGAAATCCTCATCATGAGGCATACTTCTTCAAACTCTCGTATGAAGATGTAAGCATCCTCAGATTCTAATCCGTGAAATCGTGGAAGAGTGTTTATGAACTGAGGTTTCAACTCAAAATTATGGTCATTAGTGTCCGGGAGGAGAATACAAGAAGGAATCGATGTGCGGATAGGATAGAATTTGTCCTGCAGTGACACGTTGGCAGTCATGATTGTGTCGAGTAGTGGTGTATGTGGCAGTGTAGAAACTCTCACAAGCCTCGCAGAAATTGGTTCCCTATACCACTCTCGCATACAAATACACAATCAACGTGCACCTTTCAAACAAGCAGAAAATGAAAAATAACAATCAAGAAAAAAAAAAAATCAATCCAAGCTTCTAGGGTTTCTGGTCCTAGGTGACTCCTAAATAGACTGTCCACAGGAGGTTCGGTGCAGACACTGACTATAAGCAAATCGGCCAGGGAAGGGTAAGGTTGGTGGGAGGTTTTCCGTCCGAAGACGTTCCTTAATTAAGTAACCAGCAACCTTCGGGCTTTCGGCCCTCAACCCCTTTCCTAGACACCAATTTTACAGAAGTCACTTTCCAACACTTTTCCCCCTTAGGAAAATCTCCTAAGCGAGTCCGGATGTCCCTAGGGGCCAACGTCTAGCAATTTTAATTAGAAGCTTAGGATAGTGAATGCGTGGGGAAAATGGTTTGTGGGCTAAGGAAGGGGTGATAAAATCCCCACCTTATCTTTGTTATGGGATTTGCCCTTAACGTTGATTCGTGCAAGTGTACGATGTAAACAACCAAGAATCACTCAAAGCGGAATTAAATCATACAACGAGTGAGCCCTAGTCTAGATGCTATGCTTCACGTACCTTGTCCCCCGCAATCTTCAACAGTAAATTGAAAGAAATTGAAAGACACGTGCCTATAATGCAAGATGTCTAAACAATTTTTATCAACAATTACAACCAATCTTTTACTGTTGATTAACAAATATCAGGTGAAGAATACAAGATTTCAGGTATATAGGCAGCAGTTTTTAGCAAAGCAGCAAGCCCTGCAGAAAACAGGTTAGTAGTGAACTCCTCTGTGCCGCGTTTCCACGGCAAAACTTGTGGATCCGCGGCACTTTGGAGGGATCCTGGTCTCTGCTTTCGAGAGCAGAGGCCCAGGTCCACTTATATGATTCTGCTGTGCAATATATCCTGTATCTTCAACCTGTACCTGCAACAGAGAAGATATATCGTTTAGTTTCTCACTTTTAAGAATACCGTTGCTCTCCCCGGCAACGGCGCCAAAAATTGATTGAAAATTCACAAGGTATATGATGTTAATTGCTCAAGAATCAGATATTAAAGAGATGATTCAGTGATTTAGAGTTTACCTTTGATCTTGTTTACTTTGAATATGTGATTATTATACCTTGTTTCAATCTTTCGTTATAGCAAGTAGCTATATCGAGTCGTACCACGAGGAGAGCAAGCGTAGAAGCTTCACGATACTAGTGAGACAAAGAAACGATACCTCTTCTTTGTTCATTACACAAGAGCAAGCAATGTACAAGAGGTTGTGGATTGGTGGTACATTGTGAAAAGGAAATGTATTGTGAAAAAGAAGTGAAGTGAATGAAGTGTGATGAAGTAAAGAAAATAAAAGAAAGCTAGAATAAAATGTATGAACTCTCTTGATTAGAAAGATGCATGGCTAGCATTACTACACCTCCTTGCTAACATACTAACTCTATGTTGATTTCAAGATTGTCTCAAATTGAATCATAGACAATAGAATATGGCTTGCATGTTCAAGTGTGGTATTCCTTCTTGAAGACTTAGTGTTCCTTTTAGTTAGTTAGCTTGAAGCCTCTTCTAGAATCTTTGGTTCTCTTACTAGATGAACATTGAGGAACTATAGGCTTGGTACTCATTTAGTGCAAAGGTTAGAAGAATCAAACTCTTCTTGACATTCAAAGCTTAACTACAAAGTTAGCTTGAAGTACATGAGATGATCTTGCTACACAAATGACACAACCATGGTAATCCATCCTTATGATCCAATCAAAGGCTCTTTTAAAGAGACACACAATTCTTATAGAGATCTAACAAGCAATCACCCAAGGATACAACTTACTTCATTGGAATTTACAAGAAACATGAAATTATGCAAGCATTGAAGTATACAATCAACTAGAGCTAGTAGTAGCTAGGTGAGTCTTAGCTAGCCATGCAACTAGAATTTAACCCTCCATTACACTTACAACAAAGCTAGAATTCTCCATGAAAGTAAAGATCTAAGCAATTAAACTAAGACTAGAATTGAATACAAGAAATTAAAGCACAAGAAGAGAAAGCATACTCAAGTTTAGCAAATAGAAGAAGAGAGCTCCATTGATGAATCTTTGCTTCAAGGTTGTCACAAGTCTTGATTACAAACTCTCAAAGTGAAAAACTCTCTCTCAATTTGGCTACAAACTCAAGGAGGAAGGAGAAGAGAACTAAAATCCTAGAACAAAAATTACAACACTTCCAAAATTTTCCCTCTCTCTTCACTCCCGCTCGCGCAGATCTCTGGCCAGGTATTTATAGGCAACTTTGAGAATCCCCCAGAATCTTAACTGTTGGCACGAAATCCGAGGCTCAACGGCCCTGGGATTGCCGCGCCCTGCCGCGGGATTGCCGCGGGATTTTGGCCGTTGGGATCCGATTTTCTGGTGAGATCTGGTGGTTAGGTCGTTGGCCACGTGGACCACTTGGATTCTGCAGTTGGCGCGCGGATCTTTGGTGAGATCTGATTTGATCTTTTGGCTATTTTTTTAATTAACCCCCTTAATTATCACTAATTAAGGTGGTTAATTACTTTTCCTCTTTAAAGTGTAGATCTGCAAAATCAGAGAAAATATTAGTTAAAAATCACATTTAATATACAATATGCAAGGTATAAAGGTGGTCTAAAATGCAAATACATGTAACAATCATTTAGGTCATAGGTCTACCCTAACTTAGGTTAGAATTTTTTCTTTTTGTTTGCTTATTTGTTTGTTTTTCTTTCTTTTGTTTGCATTCTATTGTGTGATATGGCTTATAATAACAATTTTTTCAATTTAATAATAATCCATATTACACACCGACTTCATTTTCGGATATTACAAACCCGGCATATCATAATTTTAATCAACCTAGTGTGCCGGATTGGTCTTATCCGAATCAATATAACTCATGCCCCCAATCTAATAACTATAATTTCCAGAATGATTTCAACTCTTCACAGAGTCAGTGGGGATTCACCTCCCCCGAGCCTAATTTTCAACCAACTTGTCCCCCTTATACACCTAGTCCACAATATTTTCAAGATTCATACTCAGTTCCACCAGTCCAAAATAGAAAACTATCAATTTTGGAAATGAGTATGCGTGAGTCCAAATAAAAATCCCAAAATCTGATGGACTATCAATTTCACCACCAGTTCCAAAACAACACTTCATCTTTTCAACAAGACAATGAACCTATCAATTATGAAGAGATGCTTGAAGCCATGACCCAGGCTCAAAACGCTCGTAATCGTGACAAAGATATGATGGTCCAATCTTTACGTTCCCACCGTTTGACCAGTTCTGATGTCACGAACCATTCTGTTAGAGCCGAAGAGTCATGTAGTTTTGGAAATCAAGGTTCCATTTCAGAACAATCATTTGAACTTGCTCAAACTCCAAATGATATTGATAGTTTGGCAAGCAAGTTATCCCTTGCCTGAAATCGAACTTGAAAATGAATATGATCATGAACCTCAACTTAGTGATTCAATTTTACTTCCTGATTCAATAATGACTCCGTGTCTTCACCTGATTTCAATTTCTTTCCCGAGTCAACATTGGATCATGTACCAATTCATCATGAAATTGAATCACCAATCTTTGATGATCATATTGAACTTGACCAATTTTATACTTTTGAAAGTCCTATTGACAAATTGGCAAGTTCTCATTTTTTTGACATTGAACTCAATGAGAAATGTGATCTAGATTCTCAAATCTGTGATTCAGTTCAAATTCCCGAATCATTATTGACTCCTGTGTTGTTACCCGACTTGAGTAATATTTTAGAGTCAGTTTTGATTCCCACACCTATCATTCCTGAACTTGAATCACCAATATTAGGTCACATTCCATTGTTGGAAAATAAATGTGGACTTGAGTTTCAACTTCTTGACTTGGACCTACTTCCTGAACCAATTTCAACTCCTGAACCTTAACTTGACTTAAGTCACCTTCCTGAGTCGGTATTAGTTCTTGTACTTCCTGAGTCCAAGTTAATCATTCTATCTTTTCACAGTCCATTCTGGGACAAGGTGGTTGACAAATTTGACTCCGAAATTAATTATGGAATTTGGAAATTAGATGGGGTCAAATATTAATAAAAATCCTTTATGGATACATCTTGTTAATGGGTTTATTAGAGAGATTTCTGGTGGGTTCCTCCGAACCCAAGAAAAGTCGATTGGGCCGCATTTCGTGGACCAATCAGACCACCACCGGAACCACCACCTTAAGGTAACATTTTCCTTCCCTTTCTTCTTTTTCATGCATCTATGCATTAATTCATACATTGAGAACATGCATGAGATAGGTGTGGGGGAGGGTTCTAACATAACTTAGGTTTTTCTTTTTATTAAAAAAATTAACATTTTCTTTACTTTTAAAAACTTTTTGGAAAATAGAGATAATATTTTGACATATTTTTTGTAAGAAATTAAGTTAATTTTAAGGAATAGGAAAATCCAAATTAGGATTTCTTATACTTGGTCAAAATAAGATTATTGTTTGATTTTAAGGGTTAGGAAGATAATTTGTCAAAGTAATTTAGTTTTGATCTTTACTTAATGAAATATGCACACTTCATACACTTACACACTTAGGGTTCAAAAACAAAGATTCTTATGCCTTATAAAAAGAAAAAAAAAGAAAAAAAAGAAAAACAAATCTAATTATTGATTAGCTAGGTGCTTTGGCCTAAGCAAGCCTTAGTATTTATGCGAAAGATGATTAGATAAGTTTGAAGAAAAAAAAATATCCTCTGATTAAGCTGGGTATTTGTGCCTAATAAAGCATAAGTATTCACGCCTAAAAGAGGTTCATATAATAAAATCCTTAGTTTTGTGGCCTTATTTGCTCGAGTCCTTAAGTCCTCGGGGTGTTTTCTCACCCGGTGTCCTAAGACCGTTTGGTTTGGGAGTCATCGATTAAAGGCTCGTTACATGGGCAGATTAGAAAGCCTAATAGAACTAAGGAATAATACCACCAAAAAATATATATATGTATAAATAAATAAGGCATAAGAGTTAGAGTTAATGAACCCTGAGTCAAAATTTTCACAATCACAAGGTGCATATGACTTAGGGTAAAGTAATAGACTAGATGAGAAGTACAATTTGACTCCTTACTTTGATTGATAACAAATTTTTGAATAGAGACTAAGTTTAGGAATGAAAAATTCAGTTTTCCTATAACTTATAGATTGCTTAAATCTTACAATTATATTTCAAATATTTTTCTCTTTCAAAATGCTTTTCGAAAATACTAACTCTTTGTTTCCCTTCTTTATGGATTTTGTGGGTGTAATCCACTGAAAACCCTCACGAGACAAAACTCGTCCTCTAGGGGAAACCTAGAGGTTTAACGGCTTGTTGCACATGCTCAGTGCAATCGCGTGACCTGCAAAAGTGGTCTAATAATTCTTAGTATAATTTAGTTGTTTTGCTCGAGGACGAGCAAAAGATAGGTATGGGGGTGTGATTGGTCGATAATGTTGCATATTTAGTATCATATTTCCATACTTATTATAGAATAAAATCTGCATTGTCCTAATTAAATGTTTAATTTATTTGCAGGCCCATTCCTTAAGGAGATGAAGAGAAATGAGCCCAAAAGCCACCAAAATTTGAATTAATCAGAATTAATTCGAGCTCAGTGAATCAGGACAAAATCAAGAGGTTGAAAACCGGTTGAGAAGAATTCTCTCAGAATCGATCGGTTAAAGCCAAGAATCAAAGGCCATTTCGTCACAATCCTGGACTCAAACGAGAAAACTGTTGGCCCAATGGCCTTACACTCTAGTTTTGATGATGATCAACTCATGTAGTTATGTTTACTAATATTCTTGTGTTTCTAAGTTTCAGATCATTAGCAAGATATTAGTTTGGGAGATAGCTTCAACAAGGTGTTTTGGAAGCTTATCATGGTGACTCCGGTGCCAAAGCTTCAAGATTATACCTTTGCACTTGGAAGATCACGGTTTGGGAGCTAGTCTACTTGAAGATAGAAGATCTACAAGCAAGACTTAGGTATCCTAGTTTAGATAGTGTTTTAGATCCATTTGTAAAGCTTAGTTTAGTGGATATGCTCAAGTGCACAAAACACACACGATTTATGATTTGGTTTTTGTTTTTATGAATAGTTGATCAAAACAAGTTTACATATGATATATGTATAGTAGATGTTCTCTATTTATACATACATGCTTTAACTTGGTAAACAAACTTATTTTGATATCCCTATTCATGTTTTGGAAAAATCAAGTTTGACAAAATACAGGTTTTGTTTTGATAAAATTTGCAAGACTCTAAAATGAATTGATATGTTGATATTGTCTTGAAATTTCTATCACAGGTTTTGTTTCAATATAAAATGACAAAACAATTTTTATGGAATTTTCAGAAAAGATAAAAGATTTTTATAAAATATTTTTTCCAAAAATTCTGACCTGATTTGTGCTGACAGGCTGGTCGGTCGACCGTGTCGGTCGACCGCACCAAGGGGCCGGTCGACCGACCCCGTCGACCGACGTGCACAGACGTGCACGTCTGTTAGGCACAGATCCGGTCGACCGGGTCGGTCGACCGAAGTGAGAGTTCTGCTCACTGGAAATTTCGGTCGACCGGGCCGGTCGACCGATAGTGCCCAACGGTCATATTTCTGACCGTTGGCGGTCGACCGGGCCGGTCGACCGGTGGCTGTCAGAATTGCCACATCAGCCTAACGGCTAGTTTTCTGTTTTGCCTATATAACCCCCATTCCTTTGGGATTTTGGCCAAGGTTTTTCAAGAGGAAAATTTACAGTTTTCTGAAGAGTTTAAAAGAGTTTTTAAAAGAGTTTAAGTGCTAAAAGATTTAATCTTTATTTGTTTTGTGTTTTTGAAAATCAAAGAAAATAGGATTTGGGATATTTGTGTTGATTTTCATTCTATATCTTTTGAAAGAATTTTCCCAAGTATTTTTCTTTGTTGCTTGTTTCCAAAACACTTAGTTTCCACTTGAGCTATATCTTCTATCCTAAGTTATTAGGATCTTGTTTTGTGTGGAAAAAGAAAAAGAGAAAAAGAAAGAAAAGAGAAGTTTGTGGTTGTGGAACCACTTGTTGTAAACCCTCCTTACTTTTGTGAATCCCTCTTCGGTAGAGGTGATCGGAGTGGTATTGTGATTGGTTTGTGAGCCTCTTAGGTAGAGGTGGTTGTTGTATTTGCTACGGGCCGTATCCCTCTTCGGTAGAGGTGGATTGTGGTTGTATAGCCTCAGTGGCTTTGTACGGTTGAGAGAGGAGTTTGGTACTCCTATAGTGGATTGGGAAATCCTACACGGTGGTGTAGGCGGGGATGTAGAGCTAGGGGCTCGAACCTCGAAACGCATCTTGGTCTTTGCGTTTGATCCAATTTCTCTCAACTCTACTCTTTTTACATTGTGCAAGCATCATCCATTCATATCATCATATATACTTGCTTGTGTTTTGAGCATTGTTTCATATTGCCTTGCATATATTTCTATTGCAATTCATCTATACTTGCTTGGCTTAATTGTGTGCATTGTATTGCTATATCCTTGATTGCTTGGATTGCTTGTGTGTGTGTTTCATCATAGCAATTCATTCTTTACTTGTTCGATCATATCTCATACAACACGGTTGCATTGCGCACCTCTAACCCATTCAAGGGGAATGGGAGGAAGGAGTTCAGAACCTCGAAAGGGGTATTCGGCTCTTAGTCGTGTTTTGAGAGATCGTTGCATCACTCATATTTAATTAAAAGTTTAAAAGATCATTAGATTAGCATTTACACCTATTCACCCCCCCTCTAGGTGTATTTCAAAACCAACTGAAGATAAAAGTAGAAGGAAAAACCAGGGAGACCCACCAACAGGGTGTGGCCACCTGGCCATACCCTGGCCGCGGAAACGCGGCCAAAGCCGTGTTTTCGCGGCTGTTTTATTGCTGTTGGGGGAGCGTTTGCTCCCCCAGTCTTCCCGGGATCTTACCTGTTAGGGTTTTGCCTATAAATACAGGTTTCAGCTGAGCAAAAGGGGACGACCATGCAGAGATAGGATTTAGCCTAGTTTTCATCTTTGTAGTTTAGGTTTTTCTTTTCTTTTTATGTAATTGTAATTTGAATGTGAGCTTAGGTTAGATGAAGATTCATGTAAGTAAGAGAGAGAGGCTGATGATTGAGAGTGACACCGATGTACCCTCCTCCTTTCTTCCATTGTTTCTACAAGCAATAAAGGTAAATACTCTTTTATGTTAGCCTTCTCTTTTGTTTTCTTCCTCTTTCTACTTTACCTCTTTTGTTTTCGATGAGCTTGCAAGTGATTCCAGAAGCATAAGTATAACGATGTTGTGTGAGTGCCAACGATAGTTCATGAAGACGTTCTCCTCCTCAAGATCCGTATCACTTCATTCTTGCTCCGCTTGATGATATAATGCGAATGGGGACTGAGCTCGATCCTATGATCTATGCGTTGAACGCCTCCGAAGCAAGGTAGAACATGCAAAGGTTTCCAGGTAAGTCATCAATCAAATTAGGTAAGTATTTCTTCAACCTTCTTTCTTTTCTTTTATTTCTTTAGTATAGATCACCACATCTTCCAAATCTTTCATCATTTCTTTTCCAACTCATTTGTACATAGTCGCTTTCTGATTCTCTCACTTTCTCATTCTACCGTTTTCTTTCTAACTTTATTTTCCATTTTTTCATTCTTTTCCATTTCTTTGTAATTAGTCATTCTCCATTTTCTCCACTTTCTTCATCTATCGCTTTCCTTTTAACTTAACCTTTAACTCTTCTTTCATTTTTATTTCTTAAAACAAAGAAGAACTTTCATTTTCTTCATAAAGATTTCAATAAAGAACTTTGAACGCTTCCATCGCAAACCCTCCTTGTGGATCACGACCCGCATAGCCACTTGCTATAGCGGTAAGAATTGAGCACTTGCACATCTTTATTCTTAAATCTAAAATCTGTATTTTTTGTGCAGGTTTAAGCTTCAATCAATTATTGTGTTAGCTATTATACGATGCGTAACTAAACCTCTTCATGTGCCTAGGATGATAAACCTATGCTACTAGATCGTGGTGGACATTTAAATCTCTCATATAAAATATGAAAACACATTAAATGATTTTTAATCAATGAAATTAAATTGCTAGATATTTATAAATTTGACAAGATATGTTTAACAAATCGATATTCCATGCTTAGAGTTCTTATTTGTTGATTATTTTATTTCAGTTACTTTAATGGAATATTCGATTAAATTTAATATCTTGTGCTTAGGACTAAATATCTAGGACTTTATATCATTTGAGACGAGAAGTTATTATTGTGCAATCATTTAATTGAGAGATAAACACCACCACGTGAACAGTAGTTTAGGGGATTCTACCTAGGTGCATGACCCTCCTCTTTGACAACTTAGTTCACACCAACTTCTTAATTTTCCCAACCAATTCGTCTAAATCGTGTTAGGATCACAAGAAACACCTCCCCTGTGGACTGACCCTCAAGTGCTACAACAACCAACCGTATGCTTGCAGTATTTTAAAATGAGGAGAGAAATCTCCCCAACAAGTTTTTGGCGTCGTTGCCAGGGAAGCGCTTATTTTCTTTAGTCTTAGCATGTTTACCCCAAAAAAATTAAAAAAATTAAAAAATAATAAAAAAATATATTTAAAAAATATATATAATTAAAAGTAGTGCAATTCAAACATCACACTTTCCAACTCAATACCAACGCTGATATATGTCAGTTTGGGAACGCAATTCAACAGGATGTCTAGTCAGCATAGAATCAAACGAGATCAAGATGACTGACCCTGTTCCACCAATGGTGCTCATGGACAGATGTTACCGTCCTCGATCATCACACCCATCATGCATCGATTGCTAGAAGCCACTGAGAACAACTATGAGCTAAAGCCACAATACATCATTATGCTTCCTAAATTCTCCATGCTGGAATCTGAAGGTGCCTATATGTTCATCAATGAGTTCGATGAGGTGTGCGTAATGATGAGAATCAGGCAGCTGAGTGAAGATGGAGTCAAACTAAGGTTCATCCCTTTCTCACTCAGGGACAATGCTAAAAAGTGGCTATACAGCCTTACAACAAACTCAATTACTACATGGGCGGAGTTTGTTGCAGTCTTTCTGAAAAAGTTTTTCCCAGTGCATAAGACTACAAGGATCCGATCTGAGATTAACCAATTAAGAAAATGGGATAAAGAATTATTTTAGAGTACTTAGAAAGGTTTAAGGACCTTCTACCTCAATGTCCCCACCATGCCATAGAAAGTGGCGTCTCTGTCAAATAATCTATGAGGGTGTCGATTACAATTCAAAAATCCTTCTTGAATCCATGAGCCACGGTGACTTTATGAGGATGACAGATGATATTGCATGGATATTTTTCGAAGAGATGACAGAGAAAATCATGCAGTGGGAAGGGTTTAATGAGAAGCCACCAACCACAAACTCAACTACCACATTGAGGAGTGGCATACATTCGATCGAAAACTCCATTGCAACCGAAGCAAAGATGGCAACACTAATGAGAAGGATTGAAGTGTTGGAAAGTAAGGGGACACCTCAGCAGTTCGATCAAGTAAATCAGACCTTTGTACAAATTGCTTTAACTGTCAATCTCCAATTCATATCATGGAAGATTGCCCGCTCCTCCAAACCCACTGATGATTAGTTTGTAGGTCACCTAGAGGGGGGGTGAATAGGCGACTAGCTAATCTAATGATGAATAATGCAGAATTAAAAAATATTTATGCAAACTAAAAACTATTAAGCTAAACACACTAAGTATAACACAGAGTGTAGCCGAATTCCTGGTGAAGGGCTCTGAACTATCTCCTCAAGATTCCTCTAGATAAGAGTTGAGGTGCCGCTATGGCTCTCTGGTTTAATATAATGTGAACAAACAATCCCAAGCATGTATCAATTGAGCGCAAATATATCAAGCATATAAAAGAGATAAACAATTTAAGCATGCAAGATATAAACACAAGTGAGAGATAGAGAGCAGTCACAAACACGGGAGATTTATTTCGAGGTTCGAGCACCCTTACTCTACGTCCCCGCCTTCAACACTATGAAGGATTTTCACTTAAAACCGATCCCACCGGATCACTCGGTGTCGCAATATCTACAACAAGTTCACATTAGAACTCCTTGGACTCACTAGTCCCTCTCTTGTTCCTGCAAGAATAACACACGCAAGCACAGTAGCTTGCCGGGGCCGCACCTCTACACCAAGCTCCCACAAGAACTCGAAACAACACAAACCGCAAGTTCGCCTCCTCAAATACAAGATTGAACACTTTGGTGATCTCAACACTTGCATCACCTAAAAATACTCTCACAACAGCTCTCTTATAGGATAGATATGGCAATGGAAAGCTCAAGTATGTGTGAGAAAAACTAGGATAGAGATGTGATGAAAAACTCAAGAAATCTCTTTTGAAAATCACTCTTGAAAACTCTCCTTTTGATATGGAAGTATTTGCTCTAAAACAAGTGGAGATAAACACTTAGAGAGGTAGGAAAAACTAGCACAAAAACTCTCTTGAAATTTTGTTTAAAACAGTCCAAGAGAACCCCAATTTATAGGCTCCTAAAATATGGTCGTTGGAGGCCAAATCAGCAGCTGACGTTGTTGTTGGTCGACCGCCCGGTCGACCAGCCAACGGTCAGATTTCTGACCATTGTGCCTCCAGTCGACTGCCTGGTTGACCGTCCAAGCCCATCGGTCGACCGTCCAGCACCCGAGAGTTGGGTGCTTTCAGTCGGTCGACCGCGGCGGTCGACCGGCTTTATAGGCTGGTCCTTGTGCACGTCTTGTGTACATCGGTTAACCGGTCCGGTCGACCAACTCCTGGTCCGGTCGACCGCCAGCAAAGTGTGGCTGGGATTTTGGGAACTTGAAAACTTGTCTTTTTAACTCCAATAAAATCCCATAAATTCTCATAAATTCCACAAAAATAAGCTCATTAATATATTTTGATATACAAACATGTTTGATTAAAAATCAATACATATTACAAACATTTTGAACTATTTTTGTGATATAGAAAATTTTGGCCTTAAACAAAAACCGTATTTTTCAAAACCAATCTCTAAATTGAAAAATAATTTTTCCAAATTTTTCCAAATACAAAAATAATATATTTTAAACACTTTTGAAGTTTAGTATGTATGGATATAATCCACTACACATATGAGATGAAATATCTATATTTTTGACAATAAGCTCTAAAATAAGTTTTGATAAATCCAAAACGTTATTTTTCTAATCACAAAACTATCTTATGAAAACACATATAAATTTGTGTGTGTGTGTGTGTATAAAAACTTGAGCAATCTACTAACTAATCTATCCTTTACATTTTATCTAAAAACAAATCTTGACACTTACAAAATCCGACACAAGTCTTCTTGAAAATCTTCTCTTGAAAATCTTCTTCTCCTTCTTGACTTGGTCTACCAGCACTTTGGTGATAAAACTCTGTTCGCTGATCTTGTCCCCAGCATTGCTTAGCTCCACTTGGATGTTCACTTGATTGCTAATTACTTACTTGCCAGTTTATCTATTCTTCTGTTATTGGTTATGAAGAGTTTGAAATCTTATTTATACTGTTTTTCTGAGATTGTATGGTTTTTCGGTATACGTACCGATCTCTTATATCGGTACTATTTTTCTATATCACTTGAAATGTTTTCACTTGACGTGCTATCATTTACCATGTTGTCTCTTGTCACCTGCCTGATATCACCCCCTGACATGCTATTACCTGACCATGAAACTACTTGATACCTGCCCCTATTATGATATCATTTATCACCTCCCCTGTCATGTTAACACTAGACCTGTGATTATCACATTTACGGGAATCATGTACCTATTATCCTGTATTATATATGGTGACCTGTTATCTTGTATCATATATATACAGTGACCTGAATCTATAGTACTCATGTACTCCTGTTATACATTTACTCTTGTACTCCTGAGTTTCTGATCATGTCATGCTCTTGCTATTCCTATAAATTGATAATTACATAATAAATCATAAAAAGGTCAACTTATACCTGGTAAGGGGAAAACTGATAGACTTTAATTGTGGTTTTGTTTACAATGAGGTTCTACCGGTCGGCCCCCAGGTGTTCCGGGTGGGGTAGTTCTTACACCTCGGCTATTGTAATCTATTCATCTTGAGTGCTTAGCGGCACGGACCTGACTAAATGTCAGGTTATTGTAGGATCTAAAAATTATGTGAACACAATACTCAAATAAAGATAATTAGCGTTAAATAAAATAACTTGCAGGAAAGGATTAAATCTTAGAAAATGCAAACACGAACACAAGAGATTTTATCCTGGCTCGGTCCTCTTGACCTACATCCAGTCCCCAAGCAACCCGCTTGAGATTTTCCTTATCCTTGATTTTGTACACTGACTGATCGAGCCAAACCTGCACAAAAAAATACAGAAATTTAGAACAGTGCTAGGTCATCAATTCTACCGTGTAGCCTAGGGCTAATGGGTCGTGATTCACAGAGAGGGATAGTGATGGAAGCGTTATGTAAGTTTCTTCTTTTTAATCTACCAAAACTAGTTAATACTTATCTTCTTAGTTTATAAAAAGAAAATAAAAAAGTTAGTTAAGTTAAGAAGAAGATTGTATAAGAAGAGATGGTGGTGGTGTTATTGTTTTAATTATAAAAGAAAAAGAACAAAAAGAGATAAAGAAAAGTGTTGATGCAAAAATCAGAAATAAAAAAAAGAATATTTACCTCAACTGTTTGAATCATACCAAAGACTTATCTCAAAATTAAGTAAAGCAAAGTAATAGAAAAGAATAAAGGAAGTAAGGCTTCGGCGAGATCGAGCACAATGAAGAAAAGTGGAAATCTCCATTGATTATCACCTTCAATATACTTCTTAAAGAAAAGATTACAATAGTGTCACTCTATAATAACTCTTTCTTTTTTTTAATCATGTAACTTTCTCTAGCCTAAAAATAAAATCAAATAAAGAAAATAAAAATTACATTGAAGAAGAAAAGAAAACCTAAACTAAATCTCTCTCTAGAGTGGTGCCTTTTTGCCTTCGAGCTATGAGGGTATTTATAGGAGAAAACTAGAGAAATAGAACGCATATGAAGATAGGAAGAGCTATATATTTCTGAATTTAAATTCTCTCCTTATCTCCAAACTTGATTTGATTTATCCAGAATATTGGCGTGTTGATTGCTGAATATCACTTATCAAATGATAGAATTGGAATGAGTGATCAACAGAAGAATTGTAGCCCTTTAAGTTTTCTTTTGTAGCATTTTAAATTATTAGATTTGAGTTTCGGTAGCGAAAGTTATGATTAAAATGCTAAACTGTATCCAGTCTGAATCCGATCTAAATTGCTTCATCTCATCCGTTGATCTTCTCTCTATCCATTTATCCTCTTAAGTTTTCAATTTGTCTTCTAGAATTGATAAAATATTTATTTATCTTCAGTTAAACAGATAAGGTCTTCAAACAATCCATTTTTCTCTTGAAATTAGATAATATTATCTTATCCGATATATCTAATTTTCAGATAAGATAGCTTCTAAAACCTTTGGATTTGAATTGATCCCCTTTCTTTGAACTTTTGAATTTAATGAATAAATTTCATGATTATCTTCTCCCTATCATACCCTGCATGAATTAGGTGCAGGGAGAGAGAGGAGATAGAGGAGATGGAAGATAGTAGCACAGAGACCAAAAATAAAGGAGCAAGACGGCGCATTGAAGATGGCCAGATTAGCTCCTGGTCGACCGTCCGATCGACAGCGTGCACGACATACACAGATTAGCCTGGTCGATCACCCGGTCGACCTTGGCAAGGAGCGATCCACTGCACGGTCGACCGACTGAAATAGCGCTGCTCTCGGGTGTGTCCCGATCGACCGGACGGTCGACCGTGGACATGGGTGAACGGTCGACCGACAGATGCGTTTTGACTTTATGTTTGAGATTCGGATTTCTTTTCTGTTTGGGATATAATTCAATCGGGATTTCCTTAAACCCGGGGACTCTGTGGCTATAAATAAGGGCTAGAGCCCTTATATATTATATCCCTGAAAGTTCCCTCAAGTATCCCTCTGTATTAGTTTGTATTGATTGCTGAATTAATAAAATCTCTCTCTCCCTTGCCCCGAGGATGTAGCACGTTGCCGAACCTCATTAAATACTGTGTTTGTAATATCTCTATTTTTAAGATACAAGATTTAATAATAAAAAATAATATTTTAATTTGTGCACATGTATTTCATGTTGATTATTACTTATTATGTAGTTATTATTGCTAATTATTATTAATTACCATTACCGTTTTTATTAGTGTTATTACTATTAATATTATTATTATTGTGAGTGTTTAATTATGGTTATTATTATTATGATTATTTCCTTTCTTCTCTATCTTTTTTAAGCCCAGCCATTTCACATTCTTCCTATTCATTCTTTTCTTAATTGTTTTTTCCTCTAGCCCAACTGAGCCAACTCTATACCTATTAGTCCGTTAGCCTATTCATATCCTAAATCTTATCCTAACAAATAAATCCTAAATTCTAACTAACAAATCTTATCAAATCCTAATTAACCAAATCAAAATCCTAACTAAATAAATCCTATCAAAATCACATTTAACCCTAACTAAACTCTTAGCAATCCCATATTCTTCATCTTCTCCCTGCCCCCACCATCGCCTCTCTTGTTTTCAACCAGATCCAGTCCAGACTCGTTAAATATCTAGTTATGTATTTGGGCCGTTTCTCAACCGTCCGATCTCTGATTCGGACGTTTCTGGAGGCATCAGAATCGTGAAGACGAGCTATATAGTCACGATCAGTTCAGGGCATAGAGCTACAAGAAATCTTTAGTAAATCTATGGAAACCCAAAGTGAGTGTTCTTTGTTTATTTATTGAGTTTTTGGTATTATTTCACGTCAATGCTTTTAACTTGTTCAAATTAATGTTATTTTATATTTAAATAGTGATCATGTTTAATTATTGTTCATGCGTGCCAATTATTGTCCATGATCTCATATTAAATGCATAAAGAATAAACCCCAGAAGATTATATTGCCAATTCTGAATAAATATCATAATATAATGATACCACTTAATTAACCTCACTGATTATATATGATACCTATCTGATAAACATACTGTTCATGTTACTCAAAGTTATTGAAAAAATATATCGTTAGATCGTAACGCTCAGTACAGCTCTATCCATCGTATACACGTTACTGTTACTGTTCATTGTTCTTATTACTGTTCATCGTGTATACGATTACTGTTACTGTACTGTATTGTTACTGTCACCATATCGTCCCAGTATTC